>PVIY010027075.1:0-34596 GCA_004026745.1 Myrmecophaga tridactyla
CCCCTTCCTAGATCACATGGTTGGTTTTTCTGGAATGACCAGCTCCCACCCTAAGATCTAAGATCTTATGCGACCAGCCCCAACCCTGAACTAAGACAGTCCTATCAGGTATGAGGTCTTCTAGAAGCTGAGGGTAGAGGCCAGATCTCTTCTGGGCAAGGCCACATTCTTTACTACATATGGAACAAAAGTTTATGGAACTTTTGTTTGAGCCAGGCAGATACACTTCTAAAAAGCTAGGGTGGTCTAGAAGCCACAGTGCACATAGTAGGTTTACCTACAATCTTGCAGAAGGCTATAAATGTAGTGTGTGGTTTAAATAAGCCAGGAAGTCTCCTTGTCCAGAATCTTCCCTTCCAGACCATTTTGGAGAGTCTCTGGAAGCTAGCTTGCTGTGATGTGGGATTTGTCAATCCTGGATAAGGTGGAGTTGGTCTTCAGAAAGCCATTTAGGAGTCATCATGTTCTAAAAGACCAGTGGATAGATGCAGTGGACTGACTCTAATAACATAGAATGTAATAGAAAGGCACTTAATGTCCTATCTTGAGTTATAAAAAAATCTGAGTGTATGCCAGAGGCTTACTATGAGCACTTGTGGAAAAAAGATCCACTTGATTCTGCCGTGGTCAATCTATTCCTAGACTATTGTGCTCAGTTTTATGTGTAAGTAAATCTTTAGTTAAATTAGTTAAAAAAGAAAAATGATCCCAAATGTTGAGAGACTCAAAGCTGAGTCCTAGAATGTGACATGGAGAGCAGACTAAAAATCTTCCAGCTTGACTAAGTTATGATTTGTGAAAATGTACATGTTAGTGAAATTGGGAAGGGAAGGAAGCTGCACAGCCAGCATTATGCTCACAAACTATTGAAAAGCAGAAAATAGTATAGTCATATCTGCTATGTTTGCTGCCCAGCCACTACCCTTTTCCTGATAAAGTATTTCTCTGAATTTCCGTGGGGGACTGTCCCCTTCCTAGCTCAGTACCCAGGGTTTGGGTCTGACCCCACCTTCAGGCCCTGGTGGCTCTAGGCTAATTATCTTGTACAGTTGTGCAGTTTGTTTAGTGATGGATGCTCGACCCCAGGGATTTTTGTGTCTCTCTTGCAGAAAAGAAACATTTTCCACTAGATTTGAAGCTGAGAAGATGTGAGATCTACTGCTGCAGCCATCTTATGATCATGAGCAGAAATTCTGAGAATGGAACCAGTACTGAGCAAGCAGAGCTGAGAGGAAGAAACAGGGCTCTAACTGCATCTTTTGTGTCTCTGGTTAAACCACACCGGAAGTCAGCTCTATCCCTGAACATTTTAGGTTATGGCAGGTAATAAATTCCAGTTTTGCTTTCAACATTTTTGGTCAGGTTTTATGAACGTGAATCAAAAGTCTCCAGAGTAGCACAGGGCAGGGCTATGAAGGGGAGGAACCTGGGAGAGAGGAATTTTGACAGCAGCTGGGTGAGTTGGTAATAGGGAGAGTTGGCCTGTTTGGACAGGTGCAAATAGCTTGATTTAGATGACGTCAGACAACCGGCATTTTATGTGAGGACCTAAGATTTTTGGCTTGTTAGCCCAATATCATGGCTGATGTTGGTCAATTATCTTTAAGAAGTAACTGCCATGTTATGAAATAATAATTTGACTTAAAAATTACCTATGAATGCTTTGAGTATATTCACAAGCCTGACAGAGAACATCAAAACATAAGAAATCTTTTGAAGTGGCTTCCTTTTTCATTCCCCACTTTAGTGCAGATTCAAGGCTTCTCACTCATCTCTACTTTAGAACAAAGGAGCACAACTGTGTGAGCATATCAGTATAAGGTGGGGGGGCTGGTAACATCAGAGTCTAGGGGACAGTCATTGCAAGAGACAGAAACCTGGGGATATGTCATCTATGAACTATGGAATACTTAAATGAGCAGGCAGTGAGACAGGTACGGCGATGACTAATAGGAAGATTTCTAAACCAGCTTTCTCTAAGGATGCACAGCTGAGCTGAATAGCAACCCCCACCGGCAACCTAGGACCCACAGTGACTGGCTCCATTCTTTCCTTCCTTCTCCAAATATGAGGAACACTTAACTAGGTTCCAGGAAATTTGCTAGATAAAGGATAGCTGGTAAATATGTAGAAACCATGTCCTTGGGACATAGGCTAATGAGAAAGACAAGTAAGTGACAATTCCAATAGATGCAGTAAGTGCTAAAAGTGGCTCATGTAGGGAACTGTGGAAGCAGAAATGTACCTGGAAAGATGAGCAGGGCCCAGATTACAAAGGGCCTGGTATGCCATTCTCGAGCTCTTGAACCTCAGATGCTAGGTTGGAGGAATCACTGATTGTTTTTTAGCAAAGATGTAATGGAGAGGACACTTACCAATTTACTTGGCCGCACACTTTCTACACCAGCCCACATTATAACAGTGGTGAGTCCTCAACAATCATTTTGCACAATGAGACCCTGTTTCTCTCAGCCAAGTTCACTGGGGATATGCACTTGATCAAAACTGACCGTCAAGACCCTACCCGAGGTCCGCTCTCTGACAAGTCTAAGGAAGGTAAGATGCTCAAAAGAGAGAGACAGTCCTTTCTAGTGGCTGGGCCTGTGAATGGAAATACAGGGGCATGAGGACTGACCATATTTTTCAGCCAAGTGCAGTGGTAAGACAGGAAATCTGGAAGCCTGTAGGGAGAGAGAGAGAGAAAGAGATGAACAAAGCAAGTGATGGGAAAAATGAGAGAACACAGCCCCAGTGGTGTCTAATCTCAGATTCCAATCTAGTCGTAAGATGTTCTAGTTTGCTAGCTGCCGGGAAGCAATATACCAGAAACAGAATGGCTTTTAAAAGGGGGAATTTAATAAGTTGCTAAGTTACAGTTCTAAGGTCGAGAAAATGTCCCAATTAAAACAAGTCTATAGAAATGTCCAATCTGAGGCATCCAGGGAAAGATACCTTGATTCAAGAAGGCCAATGAAGTTCAGGGTTTCTCTCTCAAGTGAGAAGGCACATGGCGAACACAGTCAGGGCTTCTCTCTTGGCTGGAAGGGCACATGGCGAATACGACGTCATCTGCTAGTTTTCTCTCCTGGCTTCCGGTTTCATGAAGCTCCCCAGGAGGCGTCTTCCTTCTTCATCTCCAAAGGTCGCTGGCTGGTGGACTCTCTGCTTCGTAGTGTCGCTCTCTCTGAATCCCTCATTCTCCAAAGTATTTCCTCTTTTATAGGACTCCAATAAACCAATCAAGACCCACCCAAATGGGTGGAGACATGTTGTCCCTTAATCCAGGTTAACAACCATTCTTGACTAAATCACATCATCCAGGGAGATGATCTGATTACAGTTTCAAACATACAGTATTGAATAGGGATTATTCTACCTTTATAAATGGGATTTATATTAAACCATGGCTTTTCTTAGGGGGCATACTTCCTTTCAAACCAGCACATAAGGTCTGCCTTTCTTTTGTTCGATTCCATGAAAAACTCTCATCTTATAATGAATTCCACTTCTTACTTTAGCTACTTCAAGTGGGATTCTGTCACATGCAGTTAAAAGAATCCTAACAGACTTTTAGCCTAGTAGCATGGTTTCTGCTGGGCTCTGCCCATGTCTCTGTGAGCTCTGAAGTAACTGTTCTCTAAGTGACTGCATCTGTGTCAGCTCTGAAGCGTCTTCAAAATGCTTCCCTTAAAGAACTCCAGTAAACCAATCAAGATTCACCTTGAATGGGCATAGCCATATCGCTGTGGAGCTCATCTAATCAAAAGTTTCTACCCTACAGTATTGAATCAGGATTAAAAGAGATGGTTGCCCCACCAGATTGGATCAAGATTAAAATATGGCTTTTCTGGAGTACATAATAGCTTCAAACCGGCACATTCCACCATCTGGACCCCCCAAAAGACATGTTTTTTCCATATACAAAATACATTCACTCCATCACAAGATCACAAAAGCTTTAAACCATTTCACTAGCAATACAAATACAATTCAAAGTTAAAACCAGTACAAAATCTCACCAAAGTCTGTTACAGACATGGTCTGTCCTAAGGCAAAAATTCTTCTCTGGCTCTGGACCTGTGAAACTCACAACAAGTTATTTGCTACCATCATACAAAGAAGGGACAGTCATAGGATACATGTTTCCACGGCCATAGGGAGAAACCAAAAGGTAAACAGGGGTCACTGGATCCAAACAGTTCCGAAAACCTGCTGGGCAAATTCCATTGGATTACAAAATCTGAGTCATTTATCCTCGGGGCTTTAAAAAGCAGCAGTCTCACCCTTTCCAAGGGCCTATGCAGTGGCCTTGCTCTCTCTGCAGTGTTGGAATGTGTTGCAACACTGGGGTTCATTGGGGGGACCATCTTTTTCTTGGCTGTACCCTGTCCACACATTGGGGCACTAACTCAACTCCCCAGAAAAATGGGATGGCAGCCAAGCCCCTTCTATCCCTGGTTTATGTGTTCCACCCTCCCTGAGGCCTGAGGCAGCAAATTCTCCCTGAGCATCGAAGTAGAAGGCCAGCCCTCTGCTTCTGGGGCAAACTCACCCACTCCATGTGTATGGGTGGGTCGGCTCTCCTGGCCAGAGATTTCCGGGCTCCAGACTTTAGCTTCCATGGTTCCTCCTCTGAAGTCCTTTTTCCTTCAATTTGTCCCTTCTCTGTCCCTTGAGTCCAGACTGGCAGTGGTTCCACTTATACAGATCCCACAACACTCTGATTGGTTTTCTATGTAGTATGCAGGATCATAACTGTTCTCGTTTGCTAGCTGCCAGAATGCAATATACCAGAAACAGAGTGGCTTTTTAAAAGGGGAATTTAATAAGTTGCAAGTTCACAGTTCTAAGGCTGTGAAAATGTCCCGGTTAAAGCAAGTCTATAAAAATGTCCAATCTAAGACATCAGGGAATGATACCATGGTTCAAGAAGGCCAGTGAAGTTCAGGGTTTGTCTCTCAACTGGAAAGGCACGTGGCACACATGGTAAACACGGTGGTGATGTCTGCTAGCTTCCTCTCCAGTTCTCTTGCTTCATGAAGCTTCCCTGGGGGTGTTCTCCTTCTTTATCTCCAAAGGTTGCTGGCTGGTGGACTCTGCTTTTCATGGCTATGTCATTCTCAAGCTTTTCCCAAAGTGCTTATTCTTTTAAAGAATTCCAGTAAAATTAATCAAGACCCACATGGAATGGGTGGAGTCATGTCTCCTTTTAATCAAGTTTAATACCCACAATTGGGTGAATCACATCTCTGTGGAGATAATCTAATTAAGTTTCCAACCTACAGTATTGAATAGGGATTAGAAGAAATGGCTCCCTTTATAAAACAGTATTAGGATTAAAACACGGCTTTCCTAGGGTACATAAATCCTTTCAAACTGGCACAATAACCATCAAACAATAGGACTTTCCACAAATCCTTTCTGGATAACTCCATTGCCAATCCTCTCTTGTCCTGAAATGGCTGACTACTTCCATGTTTACTTAAATCCTCATGTGGGGCCCTATTCACTGGGTCTCAGTTTTTGGAGGCCTAGAATTTTTGAGACCATCAATTTCTGCTTTCTTTGTACCCAAGAGTTCAGTTCTCAACTCATTTCTTTCCTCTTACATTTTACTATAAGCTGCAGGAGCAGCCAGACTGCATTTTCCACATTTAGTTTGGAAATTTCTTCTGCTAAATATCCACAGTTATCACTCTCAATTTCTGCCTTCCATCCACAAAGAATGCCTTCCTTCCAGTTTGCAATGGCACATTCCTCATTTCTGTGTAAGGCCTTGTCAGAGGTATCTTTAGAGTCCACATTTCTAACAAGTCTCTTCAAAGCATTCTAGGTATTCTCTATCAAGATCCTCACAACTGTTCCAAAATCTTCTCCTTATCCATTTAAAAAGCTGTTCCAACATGGTTGGTATTTGTCAACCACAGCAGCACCCCACTTCTCCCTACCAAAATCTGTATTAGTTTGCTAAGCTACCAGAATGCAATATACCAGAAATGGAATGGCTTTTAAAAAGGGAATTTAATAAGTTACAAGTGTTCAGTTCTAAGGCTATAAAAATGTCCAAATTAAGACACCAAGAGGTTACCTTCATTCAAGAAAGGCTGATGCCATTCAGAACCAAGAAAGGCTGATGCCATTCAGAACAACTCTGACAGCTGGGAAGACACATGACTGGCATCTTCTGGTTCCTTGTTCCCAGTTCTGTTGCTTTCAGCTTCTGATGCCAGGGAATTCCTCTCCAAGCATCTGTGGGCATTCACTTAGCTCCTCTGGGACACAACTCTGACTTCTGGCTTTAGAAGACTAAATATTGTTAAGATGTCAACTCTCCCCAAAGTGATTTACAGATTCAATGTTATCCCAATCAGAATTTTAGCAGCCTTCTTTGAAGAAATGGAAAAACCAATAATCAAATTTATATGGAAGGGTAAGGGGCCCCACATGCCCCAGCCATTTTGAAAAAGAAGAATGAAATTGGAGGACTCATACTTCCAAGTCTTAAAACTTATTTCAAAGCCACAGTAATAGAAATAGCATGGTACTGGCACAAGGACAGACATTTAGACCAATGGATCGCTCAAATTGGGAGTTCAGAAAGAAACCCTCACATATACTGCCAACTGATTTTTAATTTTTTAATTTTTTAAATTTTTTAATTTTTTACATGGGCAGGGACCAGGAATCGAACCCGGGTCCTCTGGCATGGCAGGCAAGCATTCTTGCCTGCTGAGCCACCATGGACCGCCCCCAACTGATTTATTTTTAATACAATTTTATTGAGATATATTCACATGCCATATAATCATCCAAAGTACACATTCAATGGTTTACAGTATCATCACATAGTTGGGCATTCATCATCACAATCAATTTCTGAACACTTTCATAACCTAAAGAACAATAAAAATAAAAATAAAGTTAAAAAGAACACCCAAAACATCCCATGCCCCCTATCCCCCCTATTATTTATTTATTGTCTTTATTTCCTTACTCATCTGCCTATATATTGGATAAAGGGAGTGTTAGTCATGAGCTTTTTTAATTTGACAATCACACAGTCACATTATATAAAATTATACAATCATCTTCAAGAATCAAGGCTACTGGATTATAGTTCAATGGTTTCAGGCATTTCCCTCTAACTACTCCAATAATCAATAACTGAAAAGGAATATGTATATAATGCATCAGAATAATCTCCAGAACGACCTCTCAACTCTATTTGAAATCTCTCAGCCACTGAAACTTAGCTCTTCCCCTTTTCTCAATCCCATGATGCCAGGGCCAGGCTCATTCCCAGGTGTCCTGTCCTACATTTCCAGGGAGATTTATACCCCTGGGAGTCATGTCTCATGTTGGGGGAAGGCAGTGAGTTCACCTGCCAAGTGCTAACTGATTTTTGACAAGGGTGCCAAGTCTGTTCTACTGGCAAAGAATAGTTTCTTCAATAAAAGGTGCTGAGAAAACTGAATAGCCATAGGCAAAAGAATAAAGGTGGCCCCTGACCTCAAAGCAAATACAAAAATCATCCCAAAATGGATCAAAGACCTAAATGTAAGAACCAGAACTATAAAACTCCTAGGAGAAAAAGAAGGAAGCATTTTGAGGACCTTGTTTTAGGCAATGGTTTCTTAGACTTTACACCCAAAGTACAAACAACAAAAGAAAAACAAATAATAGACCTCATCCAAATGTAAAAAGTTTTGTACATTGAAGTACTGTGTCATGAAAATAAAACAAACACCTACTAATGGAAGAGATAACATATCTTCTAAGTGTTTTTTTTGTTGTTGTTTTGTTTTTGGGGTGCATGGGTTGGGAATTGAACCCTAGTCTCCTGCATGGTGGGAGAGCATTCCACCACTGAACAGCCCATGCACCCTCTTATAAGGGTTTAATATCAGGATAATATAAAGAAATTAAACAACCTAAATAGGAAAAATGCTTGAATAGACATTTCTCCAACGAAAATAAACAAATGGCCAAAAAGCACATAAAACGGTGCTCTACATCTGTGGTGGTTTGAAGTTGTATATATTCCAGAAAGGCATGTTCTTAAACTTAATCCATTGTTATAGGTTTGGGCCCATTGTAAATATGCCCTTTTGACTTGGCTACTTCAGTTAAGGTGGGACCCATCTCATTCAGAATGGGTCTTAATGCTCTTGCTGGAGTCCTTTATAAAGGGGATGAACGCAGAGAGAGAAAAAGAAAACCAAGGAAGCAAGAAAACCCAGAAGAGAAGGAAGAAACCAGCAGAGGAGCCAAAGATTGCTGGCAGCTGGTCTTCAGGAAGAAAGCATTACCTTGATGATGCCTTGATTTGGACATTTTCACCACCTCAAAAACATGAGCTTGTGAAGTAATAAATTCCCATTGTTTAAGCCAAAACCATTTCATGGTATCTGCTTTAAGCAGCCTAGGAAACTAAAAACATCATTAATTATTAGGGAAATGCAAATGAAAACCACAAGATACCTTTTCATACCAACTAGAATGACTACTATTAAAAAAAATGGAAAAATCCAAATGTTAGAGAGGATGTGTAGAATTGGGAATACTCATTCATTGTGGGTAGGAATGTAAAATGGTTCAGCTGCTATGGAAGACAGTTTGGCAGTTCCTCAGAAAGTTAAATATAGAACTGCCATGTGACCTCGCAATACCATTTCTAGGTATATACCCAAAAGAATTGAAAGCAGGGACTCAAACAGATATTTTAACATTGATATTTATTGTGGCATTATCCACAATTGCTAAAAGATGGAAGCAGCCCAAGCAACCATCAACTGATGATGGATTTAAAAATGTGGTATGTGCGTACAATGGAATATTATTCAGCCATAAAAAGGAATGGAGGGCAGGCCACAGTGTCTCAGCAGGCAGAGTTCTCACCTGTCATGCCAGAGACCCAGGTTCACTTCCGGGTGCCTGTCCATGTTAAAAAAAAAAAAGGAATGGAGTTCTGATACATGTGAGAACAGGGGTGAACTGTTCTGTGAAATAAGCTAGACACAAAAGGACAAATATTATACATGACCTCACTGATACGAAATAACTAGAATAAGGAAATTCATAGAGTCAGAAACTAGCATATAGGTTACCAGGGGCCAGGGTGGGTAGGGAATGGTGAGTTAATGCTTAAATTCATATTTGGGATGATGGAAAAGTTTGGGTTTAGTTTAGGATGGTGGTGATGAAATTTTGAATTGTATATGTTATAAGCATAAACATTTTTTAAAAAGAAAGAAATTCTACAGGACTGTACAACAGAAACAGTGTACCCTAGGGTAAACCTTGAACTGGACTTAACAATATAATTATAAAAATGTTCTTTCATCAATTATAACAAATGTACCACTGTAATGCAAGGTATTAATAATAGGGTGGCATGTGGGAACTTTATTTTATGAATGAGTTTTCTGTAAATCTCAAGTTCTCTAATAAAAATTAAAACAACAACAAAAAGAAAGTCAGTGAAAGGTAAACAACACTACAGAATCAGATCATCTCCAGAAGAACTACTGGACAATGCCCAGCACCTCACTGAAAAGACATCCAATAATCTTTCTTGCCCATTTCCAAGTTTTGGGAATTTTTTTCTGACAGCCATCCCAATAAACTTTAAATATACATAATTAATTTTGCAGGAGGACACGGTGGTAAAGAAAGGGTTTGGATTCTTTAATAAGTCTCTTAAATGAATGATATTTTTGATACAATTACAGGATTCTAAAGTACATGGAGAACTGGCCTTCACAACAATTCCTCTAGATAATAGGAGATGGGGCTGCCCCGCCCACACAGCCCTTCTACACCCCAAGGCAGGCTGCTATCTTTGTTGAACAAAAAATAATTTGCCAGAAAGACTGCTAGAGAGCCTAAGAAGTTTATTTTTAACTACTTCTTTTTAGGGCTACCCAAGTTTAGCCCTTATATGGGTGTGTTGGAGCCTAGTTAGATGTAGGGCAGGCTTCTAGTGGAGAAAGCAAGTGGGGATGGGGTGAAGTAGAGGGGTGCCAGGAGGAGGAGCAGGGATGTGAGTGTTCACATGTCCACACATGCTCAGCATGTGTGTGTTTGCATGTATACTCGTGCTTGTGTGATATACTGGCACAATAAGAGAAGGGGAGGTCAGCTTCAGATCTGAACACCTGCTCTTGGATAACTCCACAGACACAAGTCCAAAGCCTTCAAAATGGAACTCAGGAATTTCTGATACCTGCTATAACATGGGTGAACCTGAAAGATACCATGTTAGGTGAAATACTGTGACTCTCACTTATATGAAATACCCAACACATGCAAAGTCATAGAGACAGAAAGTAGACTGCAGGTTGTCAGGAGACAGAGGGGTGGGGTGGGGGGTGGATAATGGAGAGTTAATACTCTTTGGATTCACAGTGTCTGTTGGGGGTAATGGAAAAGTTGTGGTAATGGACGGTGGTGATGGTTACACAGCTTTGTGAATATATGAACACAACTTAATTGTATATTTGAAAGCAGTTAAAATAGAAAATTTCATGTGGTATACAAGTCACCACAATAAAGCTGAACAAAGAAACAACTGTACAACACAGAGTGAAACCCAAAGTAAGCTATGGACTTTGTTAATAGTACAGTGACACTAGTTCATCCGTTGTAGCAAATGTACCACACTATTGCAAAATGTTAACAGTAGGGAAAACTGTGGGGGTAGGGTGGGGGTGGAGGTGTGGAATATGGGATTTCTGCATGATTTTTCTGTAAACATACCACTGCTGTGAAAAACAAAGTTAAAAAAAAAAATCCGGTAGATTCCATGCCTAAATACCGCTCTCATTTTCACTTCTCTCCCTATTCGTGGCCAATGCCTTGTCCAGGACACATCCTCTCTTACTTAGATCCCTGCACAGCCCTAGGAATGACTTCCTGCCTCCCATGCCCCAATTCCAATCCCACAGAGCCTTCCCTGATCAGGTCACTCCCCTGTTACAGCTTCTCAGCAAAGTCCTTTCTTTGGTTTATGAGATCTTACCTCTGCAGCCTACAATGCCTCTCCCCAGCCATCTCTTCCCACCCTGAGGCCCTCTTCTCCACTTCTAGAAGAAACTCTCTTGTCTCTGTCCCTTCCCACACGCCTTTCTTATCCTTTAAATTCCTGCCTTACTTCCTTCTCAGCCATGAGGTCTTAGCTTAGCTGCCTCCCGAGGTCCTCTCTAGCTCCCGGGGCTGGATGTCCTTGGAGCCGCCCGACCTCCGGCCAGCCCCTCTTCTTGTCCCACCAGAACTCTGCTTGTCCTTACGTTCTCATCACTTGGTCATGTCTGTCGCCCCTTGGAGGGGATGGCCAGGGGTTTCTCACCCTCTCACTTCATCCGTGCGACTCTTTTTCTCCTCCTCGAAGATCCCTGCGCCTTCTGCCCCTGCCCCAGCCTCCTTTGCCTCCCCCAGGGGTCCTCCCGGAGTGCCCCTGGAGGGCTTGGAGCCCCTGTTTATTACAGTTTACACTCGCTTGGGGCCGGGCGGACGTTTCCTTCTCTGCACAGCCCGGGACTGCATTCAGCCGTGTCATGATTTGATTGACGTCTGTCCCCCCCTTTCGGAATGGAAACCCTGAGAGGGCCTGACCCTGGCACCCTGCGTGCCCACCACGCGCCTGGAGCGCAGCAGGTGCACGAATGAGTGAATGAACGAGCGCCTTACCCGCGCGGAGTTCCCGCAGCTAGCAAGGGCCCGGCCCCGCAGCCTCCCTGGGACCCCGCGGCGCCCTCCGCTTCCCCCCGCGGCGCCGGAAGCACCCGGGCCGGCCCCCTCCCCGCGGCGCCCGCCGCCTTATCTCAGCGCCTCGGGGGCCGCAGGCGGAGTCGCGGGCGCGCCGGGAGGGAGGCGACGGCATGGGCCGGGGGCCCCGGGGCGCCCGCCGCCTGCTGCCGCTCCTGCTGCTGTTCGGCTTGGCCCGCGGCGTGGACGGTGAGTGCCGGCCGAGGCGGGGCGCCGCGCGGGTGCCGCGAGGGGCAAGTGCTGGGGACACTTCCCTGCCTCTGGGCCGGGCCGGCGCGGAGCCGGGTGTGGCGCGCAGGTGGGGCTCGCTCCGGCCGTTGGGGCTCGGGAAGGCGGAGCTCAGAGAAGCAGGAGGAGCTCCCCGCCCAGGTCCCCAGCCCTCAGGGCTGCCCGGGGTGGCCCGTTTCTCGAGGCGCTCCCCGGGGGCCCGCCGCCCGCTCCTCCCGAGGTCTGTGGCGGGGTGGGGGCTGGGCGAGAGCGCAGGCGGGGGAGAGCCGCGCCCGGCGTGGAAGGGCGGGCCCCGCCGCACGGGCACGCTTCCGGCTCCGCCGCGGCTCTTACGCGACGAATACTTGACTCGAAGCACGATTCTTTGTCCCTTTTTATTTATTCACCTTGGTGCAGAAGCGGCTCCTAAAAAGATGAGAAAGAAGTGTAAGGAAGTTTATAGGAACGAAGCGTTCATTGACTCATTCCTTTAACGCCCCGTCCTAGAACAGGTGTGCCGTGCTGGGTGTGAAGGCGCAGTGCTGGCCCTCATTGAACTCAGAGCCTGAAGAAGGAGGGACCATCCCAGTTCGCAGCGGAGGGCGCGGTCGGCCATCTCCACAAATGTATATGGAGTGAGAATTCCAGACGAAGGGGACAGCTTGAGGAAGAGCATGTAGGAAGGAAAGCGTGGGGAGTAGAGTTTATCTCGGAGAGGCACAGGAAATGGGGCGGAAAAGCATCCTGGTTAAGATTGTACTTAACCAGGAGGCAGTGGCGTGACCGGCACACCCAGGCATTTGGACTTCGCTGTTCCTGGACAGGAGGAAGCCATCGGATGCTGTTGAGGGTTTTTGTACAGGGGAATGATAGGAAAAGTGGGTGTAAGGAAAGCCCCAGCTTCCTTAATAAAAGCAAACACTGATCCTGAAGTGAAGGGGAATTTCCATGTAGGGAAATGTTCAGGGAGACTTTGAGGCTCATATTCTGGTCCCCCCAAATTGCCTCCACCTTGGGACTTTTGCCCGTACAGGTAGGTGTTTCCCTTGATGACTCATTCTTCGGCAGTGACCATTTTTGTACATCAGCTGCTCTGATAGGCTTTCTAGGCTTTCCAACCTCTTTCCCTAACTTGAACTTAGGTTCCACTGCAGTTGTGCGTAAGAGCTCGTAGAATTTTTGAACCTCTTTCAGGACCTTCATGTTAAGACTCTCTAGTTTAAGTAGGAGTTCAGGTTGATCCCATTGAACTGGGTTAAGGTGGTTGAAGATGATAACCAGTCAGCCACAACTGTTTAAAATCTGTGGTGATGAATTTGGGGAAATGAAAGTCAGGGTTGCCTGGTTGAGCCCCCTCTCCTTATGTAAATATTCTACTGCCATTACAGCCTTGGAGGAGCTGCGTTTATTAAGGACAGATTTCCTTACAGGGGACAATATGGGGAAAGGCTGGAGGCTTAGAGACAATGGAGAAAGTGGTTGCTGTACCTGGCCTGGAAATACCAAGGTCTGGGCCCACCATAATGACGGCAGGAGAAGAGGACTGACAGCAGATGATAAGGCTGGGGAGAACTGGAAGGACACAAGGAAACAGAAAAGTAAAGATAACATAAGGTTTTGGAACTGGGTGGCTTTGTTGTGGGGTTCTATAGAAGGAAAAAGATTTGGAAAGGAAGAAGATTGGTTATTTTGGACATCCTGAACTTGAGATGCAATTAAGGTGCTCAGAGAGATGAGATGAATAGGCAGGTAGGACGTAGACTTAGATAGTCAATTGAAGCCTTGAGGTTGGAGAGATTAAGAGGACCAAGGATAGATTCTTGAGGAAGACAAAGTTTAGATGGGAGCTGCAAGTGAGGGAGCAAGACTGGACTCCAGGCGAGGGCAAACCAATGGGATGGTGACTGAGAGGAAGGTTTTGGATTTGGGACTCTGGTCCTTGGTGAGCCAGAGTGTTAGCAGAGTAGGGAGGGAGAGAGCCAAAGCAGAGTGCTTAGAGGGAGTGTGGAGACCTTGGCAGAACAGATAGTCCTTAAAGATAGAGGAAAGAGAAGGGGACATTCAAGTTGGCTGGTCAGGTCAGTGCATGATTTTAGGTGCGAGGGGCTGGGGGTGGGGAGAGTAAAGCAGACTCAAGCACATTTTCACTGAAGAACATTGATCAGTAGAGGGAGAAATTGAAAATGTAAAAGTAAGTGGGAATATTTAATGGAGTGTGTCCAAAAGCAAGATTGGATTCCAGGTGGGAGAGGTCAGTCTCTGAAAGGGAGGGAAGAGAAGAATGGAGAAGAAATGGCCTTCTCTCTCACACAGCTATCTACGTAGTGGGAGCTTTTCTATTTCAAAACCAGCCCTGTTGTTGTCCCTCCTGGGAAGCCCGTTGCAGTAATCCAGGTCTCCCTGCAGCACCAGCGACGTCATTCCCACTCCTCTGTTGTACGGTCGGGCCACAGTGTAATGTAATTGCTTACTAGACTCCTTGTCGTATTAGGAATCTGGGAACGCATGATGAACGAAATTTCATTAGCATTGAGCTAGGGGGTTTAGGGGAGGAGGGAAGTGGAGGAGCCCAAGTCGGATGCCCTGCGTATGAAGAAAGACCATAATTGGTAGAGCAGGAAAGTGTTGCTGGATGGGTGGGGTGTCAGGCCCTAGGGAAAGAGAAGGTTTGGAATGGGGAAGGAGGGGTGGAACCAGTCAGTCCTGTTTCTTAACCTTTCTCTGGGAGTGGCTGTGGGACTTGCTGGCTCAGGCCAGGCTGGGGTTTGGGAGGGTCAGAGGGAGGAGGAGCAAGGAATCATGGGGATCAGGGGTGCAGAGGGTTGGGAGAAGTTGTTTCTATGGTATAAAATGCTCCCGATTTCACTAATGCTAGACTTTTTAGGCTTCTTCTTTTTTCTCTCACTATTCAGAGTGGGGAAGAAGGGATGGGTTGTTTTGGACGAGTTAAAGTTGCTCACAGGAAGGGAGCAGGATCAGAGCTGGTGAAGAAGGCGTGGGCAGCCACCTGTTCCACCTGCAGACATTTGGCCCTGGGTACAGTCAGCCTCTGGCCACATTGTAGAATGGAGTTCTAGGGCTCTGGAGCCCCTGAGAGCAAGTGGCCTATGGGCATCAGCTCTGCAGCGGAGAGAGAGGAAATTAATTACATGGATGAAAAAGTGTGTGCAGTCTACTTTGTGAATGTGAGGCAGTGTGTGGCAAGAATTGGGAGTAGGGTGGGTAGAGGGTGACTGTTCTACATGAACCTAGGTGTGGCCAAAATTAATGACTGCTTAATTCAAAACTCAGCATTGAGGTTAGGGCACTAGGTGTGGGCTGGTTCCTTGTCTGGAGGCCAGGGGTCTGTGTGTGTGTGTGTGTCATTGCAGTTGATTTTGGTCAAGGGAGAAAGTGGACTGAACTGAGAAGAGCAAAGGAAGGCGAGGGGAGTTAGAAGCCATTTCACAGAAGGAAAGTTTAGGGCACTTTTTTTTTTCCCTTTTAATTTTATTGTGGTAATGTTGCTAAAATAAAGATGAGCAAAATTCACTTAGAACTCAGAGAATTTTATTGAATCAACTCATGAATTAAGGATTCTGTTGAATAAAGAAGACAATGTATTTCTATAGGCAGAACAAGGGAGTATATTGGGAGGAAATTTTCATTGGTTAATGCAGGCTACAGTTTTTTAACATGGTTAGTGCCCACAGTTGCTTAGCAATGAGGAAGCTAACTGGCATAGGAATAGGGAGCTGGCGACAGCTGATTGGCTGACTTAAATTCTGTTTTCTGGTTGAGCTAAGCATTTACAGGGAAGTAGAAACTTACTTAGATTTTGGTTTTGCTGACATAAGGCTTCACATGGGTGTCTCTGGTTGGGCCTACAAGATTTTATTTATTGGTTTTCCCACTTTGATCTAGCCTTTGGCCAAGCCAAGAGCTGAGATCAAAATGTAAAAGCTTAGCGCCACTCTCAGCTACCAGCTGCTGGCTCTAGATGCTCTCATAGGTGATTGATTCTGGGTTACAGAAGTGGAGGGCTTGGTCGTTTTTGTCATCTTCATATTACTGTCATTCTAGGTGGATGGACAACATTTGTCGAGGTGGCTATTTGCAACACAATTTAAAACTTTTGAGAAGATACAGCACACCAGGGAGACAATTGTGAAATGCCCAGTGTGTGGCATATACTTTTGAGCTAAGGGCCCCAGGACCCCAAATTAACTGAAATTAGAGGTCAAAAAGTGATCTTGTGGAAGGACTTACTGGTTTGAGCTATGTACTTGTTTGACTATTTCGTGTAGCTGCATTTCCACTTTCCCAGAAGTGTTTATCCAAGTACAGCAGGTGGTATTGATTACATTATAAACTTTTTCTTGCTCAACCAGCAAATAAGCAAAGGCAGTCCTATTATTTAGAATAACTTAAGCTAAAGAATCTAAAGATGTTTGTTGCGCAGCAATAGGCTTTGCAGTGGAATTAGCAATTTTTCTTCCTGTTATAGATGAATTTCTAATCATATTTTCATTGGATTTAATTTCTAACCAAGACAATAAGAATCTAAGGAAAGAGGCCCGTTTAGCATCAGAGACACAGCCAGGCAATTCACATTTGGCTTGGAAATGTAAATCAAGTGGGGTAGTCCAGTTTGAAGCTTCAGATTTGTTTTTCCGAAATTTACCAGAAATTTGAATTTCTAAGGGAATAAGAAGACATCCAGGGTGCATTGTCCCATCACTGTCCAATGACCTATGCCAGGAGGAGCCCAACTGGTAGAGGTTTTATTTTCTCCATAAAGAAAAATAAATCTTGAGGGTGTGTGGGTAGCTCACCCCTAGAGATGTCAAGGTTATGTTGGGGATGCCTCTAAATATATGAGTGAGCCATTTGCTTTGTGCTTGAACTTGGGAGTTGTTGCATCTTGCCAAGTTGACTGGGCTGGAAAGAAGGGTGCACAGTTAATGGCTGTGCCTTTATCTATGTCACAGGGTATAAATGAAGGCCTTCTTGGTGTCTGTACAAATGTGAAACAGGGAAAATCAGCTCTTACGGTTGTGATTTGTGATCACAGAGCCAACAATCAGTTAGATATCCTGTCTTTCAGGCCATTGCAGGACGGAAGAAAGAGACAAGCGAGAATAGTTTAAATATTTTTGGTTGAATATTCTAAGCAAGATGGAAAAGGTGTGCAAAAGGGGTTTGGAAACGATAGAAATACAATCATAGTTGTAAAATATACAATTAAAAAATACAATGTTATCTGGCATATATTATCTTCTCTACATGCCAGTCAGAAAGCACTTAGTATCTTTTGTATACTGGGCCTCAAACTGACAAGGGTTAAGATCCCCAGTCCCTTGACCTACCGTGATATAGGGTTCCTCTCTTTCATTGCGTCATCATACCTTGCCTAGGAATACATGACCTAAAGCGAAGTTATAAGGAATATATTGGGAATGTAGGGGTTTGTGGGGTCTTGTTCCATGATTTTGGGTAGAAGCTCTCTGTTTTATTTTGCTAAAGCCACTGAAATACAGATACCATAAAATGGGTTGGCTTTTACAATGGGGATTTATTAACTTACAAGCATACAGTTCTGAGGCCATGCAAATGTCCGAATCAAGGCATCATCAAGGTAGTACCTGGACTCCTCTGTCAGATGGCAAGGCACATGGCAGTGTCTGTTGTTCTCTCTCTTCTCTTCTGGATTTTGTTGTTTCCAGCTTCTGGCATCTGTGGTTTTCTGTCTATTTCTGTGGCTTTCTCTCTCAGCTTCTGTGTCTTTCTCTCTCTGAATTTCATCCTCTCTTAAAGGACTCCGGTAATAGGATTAAGGCCCACCTGGGGCATGCTTCAACCAAAATAACCTAATCAAAAGATTCCACCCACAATAGGTCTACACCCACAGGAATGGATTAGCTTTAAGAACATGATCTTCTGGGGTACATACAGCTTGGCGCCATCACACTGTCCGCTTCATGAAGCCATCTACTTTTTACCCTAGTAGTAGGTCTCTTATTTGGTCACAGGTCCAATTGTTGGAAGGTGGAACCTTTTCAAGTTGTGAGATGTAAACCCAATATTCAATCCCTTCTAGTTTGACTGCAGTTAAAAGTACCTGGTAAGGTCCCTTCTGGTGGTTCAAGGGCTATTTTGTGTTGATGTCACTTGCAGTTTACCCATTGCTGGAAATTAGGTTTGTGAGGAGTCAAGGAAATTTGGATCTGGAAATGTGTCCTTCATCTGTTGGAGATAACCTTTTGCACAAATCATTACATATTTACAATATTGCTTGACTTATTGTAAGGGCATCAGTGTTAAAATGGAGGCCATTGACATAGGTCTTCCAGTGATAATTTCATAGGGAGAAAATTATGTTCCCCAAAAGGTATGCTTCGAATGGCCATAAGGCCACTGGAAGAACTTTAGGCTAAGGTAACCTGGTTTCCTCAGTTAAATTAGATAGCTTTAGTTTTATTATGCCATTTGTTTTCTCTACCTTTCCAGAGGATTAGCAGTAGTAGGGACAATGATAATGTCAACTTGTTTGTAGAATCTTAGAGTTTTAATGACCTGCCTCGGTCATTAGAAATATTTGAAGGCATTCCCTGGGAGGGGAATATATATTTCTAAACGTTTTTTTAGTAGCTGTTACAGCATCTACCTTATGACAAGGAAAGACCTCTGTCTATTGAAATGTTTGAAGCCACCTGATATTATGAGTTATCTTAACTTGGTCTTTTAAAACATTTAGGTTATTTATTACTTTACCAGACTTATTAACCTAAATGCAACATTGTTTACAGGCAGTCAGGGTATCTAAAACCTGCGTTGTAAGAACACTGATGCTAGGTTTTTAACTTCAGCCTGGAGGACCTGGAGGGCATTTAGAGTGCTGTTAAAAGTTCTGTTTTGTAATTGTAGATGTGTTCATAACTTCGCTTTAGGTCATGTATTCCTAAGGAAGGTATGATGACGCAATGAAAGAGAGGAACCCTATATCACGGTAGGTCAAGGGATTGGGGATCTTAACCCTTGTCAGTTTGAGGCTCAGTATACAAAAGATACTAAGCGCTTTCTGACTGGCATGTAGAGTAGATAATATATGCCAGATCACAGGATTCAGTCGAATTTACAGGTAGGAAATAAAACCATGTAGTTATCTGCAGTTTATAAAGGGGATATAAAATAGCTCAGATAATGAATAGGAAGAAAAATCTGATGACTCACAGGAGTGTGCTATAGTTTTCCATTGAAATAAAAAAATTTTTAATAGTCATCCTTCTTTTAATCAAAGGTAATCTCAAAAAGATTATTCTTAATTATAAAATAAGGCTGACCTCAATCTTGGGGTTTGTTCATATGAAATTTATCCCCGCAAAGGATAGGCTAAGCCAACTTAAAATTAGGCCTCAGTACCCCCAGAGAACCTCTTCTGTTGCTCAGATGTGACCTCTCTCTCTCTCAGCCAACATGACAAGCAAACTCACTGCCCTCCCCCTCTCCACATGGGACATGACTCCCAGGGGTGCAAACGTTCCTGGCAACGTGGAACAGAAATCCTAGAATGAGCTGGGATTCAGCATCAAGGGATTGAGAAAACTTTCTCGACTGAAAGGGGGAAGAGAGAAATGAGACAAAATAAAGTGTCAATGGCTGAGAGATTTCAAACAGAGTCGAGAGGTTATCCTGGAGGTTATTCCTATGCATTATATAGATATAACCTTTTTAGTTACGGTATATTGGAGAGGCTAAAGGGAAGTGTCTGAAATGTAGAGCTGTGTTCCAGTAGCCGTATTTCTTGAAGATGATTGTACAATAATAGAGCTTTTACAGTGTGACTGGTGATTGTGAAAACCTTGTGTCTGATGTTCCTTTTATCTATGGTATGGACAGATGAGTAAAACATATGGATTAAAAATCAGTAAATAATAGGGAGAACAAATGTTAAAATAAATTTAGTAGATTGAAATGCTAGTGATCAACGAAAGGGAGTGGTAAGGGGCATAGAAACAAAATAGGGGAAACAAAGGTTAAAATATATTGGGTAGATGGAAATACTAGCAGTCAATGAGAGGGAGGGGTAAGGGATATGGTATGTATGAGTTTTTTCTTTTTTCTTTTTGTTTTTCTGAATTGATGCAAATATTCTAAGAAATGATCATGGTGATGAATATACAACTATGTGATGATATTGTAAGTTATTGATTATATACCAAGAATGGAATGATCATATGGTAAGAATGTTCATGTTTGTATGATGTTATGTTTAAAAAAAATTATCAAAAAAAACAAAATAAGGCTGATTCCATTAGATTTGGCTTGATTATTTACATAGGTACAGCAAGAATGGTAATTACTATGTAGGCTTTTTAAGGTTTACTTTAAAGTTTACTTTAATTGAGAAGGAAATGTGATTGTTTCAGTGACGTGTATTTTTTTTTTTAAAGAATAACTGAAATTTTTGACCAATAACTCTGTAGTGTTGTCTAGTGTTAGGCAGATCAGTACTAGGACAGTGAAGATTATTGACAAATCTCTAGGGACTTTAAACAGCTTCTGAAATGTTTATATAAATGCCGCTTTATCATTTAAATTTGACCAGCAGAAAGTTGGAAAATCCTATTTTTTTTTTTAGAAAATCCTATTTTAATTTGACAACACTTTTCATGGAACTCATAACATTAAATAAACCTAGTTATTTCTAACGCCTCTCCTTTCACGAGGTAAAAGAACAAATCCTTTGTGATTTTCCAGGGACTTTCTGGAAAATCCCAAAGATAGTCTGAGCTCAATAAGATGTTATTTAACATTAATTTTGGGACAGGTAGCAGTCAAAATTTGTTAGGTTTGCGCATTTTGTTAAATAGAAAAATCGGTCACCGTGAAATTAATTCAGTTCTGTATTTAACCAAAGTGACAATAAAGGATTTTAAAAGCAATTAGGAGTTAAAATGATTGTTAAACACACACACACACACACACACACACACACACACACACACACAAACAAAAACCACACTTAGTTCTTTTGAAACTGAAAAGACTTTTTTTTAACAAAAAAACAATAAAGGATGATCAGGTCAATGAAAATATCAATAAGGTTATTATTCTGATAAGATGTAGACTTTTTACTTCCTAGGCAGATTGTTAGATGGCTAAGAAAATCTTTTATCTCCTACTAAGAGCAAATCAATAATCTAAGAAAACTTTATTATTTTAACAGAAAGAAAACTCAATGCCATTTTGCATGAGGATGCTATGTAAGAAAACGCTTAAAAAATCACATAAGCTTGTCAAATCTTAGACAACCTTAACTGTAAGCAATAAAATTCCTTGTCCATAACCCTTTTATAGTTTTTAATATCCATTCAGGTTTTTTTCCTACATATACCTACCTGTCATTCAATGACAACCAGTCATTTTACTTTAAGACACAATTACTCTCTTTATTCTTAACAAAGCACATCCTACATACCTCAAGTTATTAAAAAGATCTTTGAAACTGTCTTTAAACGAACATCCTAAAAAACACAATTATTCTTAAAATAAAGTCAGAATAATAACTCAATTTGGTTAAAAGCAAATTTACATGTTGTATCATTTTAAAGGTTTAGTAGATAGAATGCTAGTTTTTCAGTAAAGCTGTATACATTTAGGGAGAACATACCCAAGTAGAATAAAATTGTGTTTGTGTTGTATTAAACATTCATAATGAAGACGGCAAAGCTATTTTTATTTAACTAACAATATTAAGCTAGTACTGCTTATCAAATTTTATCTGAATTATGTGAACTTAAAATTTTTTTTTAACATTTGATTTTAGTTCTATGAGTACTTTTTTGGGGGAGGGGGAAGTATTAGAGGTTTGGTTTCCAGGACTTTAGTAGTATTAAATTATATATAAGTGCTTACTTATTTTAAAGCTAATTTGAGTAGAGCTTTTTAAAGGAGCTTTTAAAGTTAATTTGGTAACACCATCTGGAGGTAGGAAAATATACATCAAACATAGACACAAATAGATAGCTCATAGCTTTAATTAAAATTTTTCCACCAGTGAGTCAGACATAAAAGCACAGAAACACAGAAAACATAGAAATATAAAACCCACTAGTTTTATATAAGCTATTTTAGAGTTTGCAATTTCTTAGTAGATTCTGAGAACCAATTTGAAAAGGCATTCCATTCGGCCTAATTTGGGAGCCTGCTTTTTCAAGTGCACTTCTAAGATAAGTATTCTTCTTCAACTGATATTTCCCAAAGGACCATTGTGATTCTAAGTTATCCTTAGTGATGTTCTACTATTAAGTAGAGGCAACTCCATGCCCCATAATTTTTTTTTAACATTTTTATTGTGAAATATAACATATATAAAAAAAGCAATAAATGTCAAAGTACATTTTAATAAGTAGTTGTAGAACTGATTTCAAAGTTTGATATGGGTTACAGTTCCACGATTTCAGGCTTTCCTTCTAGCTGCTCCAAGACACTGGAGACTAAAAGAAATATCAATGTAATGATTGAGCAGTCGTACTCATTTGTTACATCCTATCTTCTCTCTTACAACTCCTTCTTCTCCTTTGGTCCTTCTCCCAATTTTTAGGGGTCTTTGGACTATGCCCATTCTAACCTTTTCATGTTGAAAAGGGGTATCAACAATATAGGATGGGGATGGAACTAGCTGATGTTCTTGGAGAGGCTGGCCCCTCTGTGTTTCATTTCAGGACTTATCTGGCCTAGAAACTATCTGGAGATTATAGGTTTCTGGAAAATAAACTTAGTACGTGCAAGGTTTGTAGAATCTCAAATAGAACCCTGGGTGTTCTTTAGAGTTAACAGGAATGATGTTGGTTAACCATCTTGGCAAGCCATGCAATTAGCACTGTCTAACTGAAGTTTGCATAAGAGTAGCCTCCAGAACAGCCTCTAGAATCTATTTGAACTCACTTAGCCACTGCTATCTCATCTTTCTTTTCCCCTTTTTGGTCAGTAAGGCGTTGTTGATCCTGGCCAGGCTCCTTCCTGGAAGTCAAGTCCCACTTTGTCATCCCTGAATGTCACGTCCAACGTAGTGGGAAGGGTCATGATTTTACCTACGGAGTTGGGCTGAGAGAGAGAGAGAGAGAGAGAGAGGGAGGCCACATCTGAGCAATAAAAGAGATTTTCTGGAAGTAACTCTTAGGTAAAATTATAGTTAGGCTTAGCTTTTCTGCTATGGAAATAAGTTTCATAAGAGTAAGCTTCAAGATCAATATGCTCCATAATTTTTTAACATGGGCAGGCACTGAGTCTCGGGCATGGTAGGCGAGAACTCTGCCTGCTGAGCCACCATGGCCCACCCTCCCATAATTCTCAAACATAAGAGATGCTGAAGTGTCAATCATCAGAGTACTCTTAGAATTTGAGGATCCCATAACCAGCAGCAAAATGCTGTAGACTCCCAGCAGAAATGCTGCACACAAAATCAGAGGGTAAGGGCCCCTTTTAAAAAGAACCTTCCTGCTGAGAATACTTGACCTGTTAACCCCTGGACTAGAACTCAGGGAGATTGAAGAGCTCAAACACAAAGAGTGGAGCTTGGAACCAAGAGGAACTCACAGGTGACTCTGGATGATTCAATGAGAAGAACAGTGAACACAATGGGTTCCAGCAGGTGCCAAACTTGTCATTCAGGTTATTTGCAGAGTCATCAGCAATTTCCTTCAGGTCTCTTCATGGTTACCAAAATAACTTTTAAAATAAAAACTTGAGCAAAATCTGGTTAGCTCTCAGAGAGCTTTATTGAATCAGTTCATCATTGGGAAGATTCTAATTGCCGGGAGGTAGCAAGGAATTCTACTGATCAAAGAGACCAGCAGCCTTTCTTTTTTCCCCTTCATTTTTATTGAGATATGTTCATATACCACACCAACCATCCAAAGTATACAATCACTGGTTCATAGTATCATCACATAGTTGTGCATACATTCCCATGATTGATTTTAGAACATTTTCATTACTGCATGACAGAAATAAGAATAAAATAGAAAACAATCCCTTATCCCCCTATTGTTTTTTAAAATTTTTATTGAGAAATATCTACACACATACAGTCTAGCCGTATTATACAATCAGTGGCTCACAATATCATTGCACACTTGTATATTCATCACTATAATCATATTTAGAACATTTGCATCACTCCAGAGAAAGAAATAAAGATTAAAAAGAGAACTCATGCATCCCATACCCTTGCCCCTTCTTCTCATTGACCCACAATATTTCAATCTACCCAATTTTTACCCTTTGTCTACCCCTATTATTTATTTACTTTTACCTTTTTTTTTTTAAACTCGTCTGTCCATACCCTGGATAAAAGGAGCATCATACACAAGGTTTTCAGAATCACACAGTCACATTGTAAAAGCTGTGTAAGTTATACAGTATTCTTCAAGAATCAGGGCTACCACAACAGAGTTCAACAGTTTCAGGTACTTCTCTCTAGCCATTCCAATACACCATAAACTAAAAAGGGATATCTATGTAATGTGTAAGAATAACCTCCAAGATAACTCCCAACTCTATTTGAAATCTCTTAGCCATTGAAACTTTATTTTGTCTCGTTTCTCTCTTCCTCCTTTCGATTATGAAGGCTTTCTCATTTCCATGCTGCCCGGTCCTGGCTCTTTCCTGGGAGTTCTGACCCTCTTTGCCAGGGAGATTTATACCCCTGGGAGTCATGTTCCATGTAGAGGTGAGAGCAGTGAGTTCACCTGCAGAGTTGTCTTAGAGAGAGAGGCCACATCTGAACAACAAAAGAGGCTCTCTGAGGGTGACTCTTAGGCATAATTATTGGTAGGTTTAGCCTCTCCTTTTCAGGAATAGGCTTTATAGGGGCAAGCTCCGAAATTGAGGGCTCATGCTATTGAATTGATTGCATGAGTATCAGGAATTCCCCAGATGGGGAAGTTGAATATTTCCTCCTTTCTCCCCAGTCCCTCAAGGGGATTTTGCAAATACTTTTTAGTTTTCTGCTCAAATTACTCTCGGATATATCGGGGCATCATACTAACCTGTACAAACCAACAAGATCTTACACTCAATTTAAGATTCCATGTAATTATGGTGTTCAAGTAAACTGACCATACAAGTTAGTTAATGCACTATTCCCCTCATTATTGACCCATAGTTTTGGTGTAGTACATTTGTTACTACTGATGAAGGACCTAAGGTCCACAGTTAGCAATAGCTGTGTTTTTCCCATATACCCCTCTATTACTGTTTTTACATTTGCAGTGGTTCATGGAAGAACTTATTTACATACATGACTTTAAACAACCACTATTGATCAAATTCACCTATAATACATTATTGTTACATAATTCCAAGAATGAGCTACCTTCACCCCTATCCATTCCCAAAGAACATCATTAACAATTCTGTACATATTAGGTAACTCCCCTTCTCAGCTTCTGTCTCTCTCTACGTACCCTATATTCTACATTTTTCCCCATGTGTGTCTTTATTATATTACTCACCTAATCATAGACTGAATAAAGGGGATATCAGTCCAAGATTTTTACAATTCCACAGTCACAAGATAAAAGCTACATAGTTATACAATCATTATCAAAGATCAAGGCTACTGGGTAGCAGTTCAACAATCTCAGGTTTTTCCTTCTGGCCTTTCTAATACACTAGAAACTAAAGAGAAATATCTTTATAATGATTCAGTAGTGATAATCATTTGTTAATTCTTGACTTCTTTGTTGCAACTTCTCCGTCTTATTTGATCAATCTCTCAATCTTCAGAGGTATTTGAGCAATGACCATTCTAACTTCTTCATACCAGGAGGCTTTAGATCAAGGGAATACCTTGGAAGGAAATTTTTATTGGTTACTGTGGACTGCATTTCCTAATATGGCTAGTGCAGGCAGTTGTTTAGCAATGAGGAAGTTAGCTGGCCTAAGAAGCGGGAATTGGTGATTTTTTTTTTTTTTTAATTGTCGATTGTGGATTGGCTGATTTAAATTCTGTTTTCTGGGAATGCGAGCATTTACAGGGAATAGAAACTTACTTGTACTTTGGTTTTACTGACATGGGCTTTAGCATGGGTGCCTTCGGTTGGGCCTCCTAGATTTTATTTATCAATATATATAACATAACATTTGCCATTTAAACTGTTCTAAATGTGCAGTTCAGTGGCATTAATTACATTCACAATGTTGTGCAGCCATCATCACTATCCATACTAAAACTTTGTCATCACCTCAAATAGAGACTCTACTTAAGGCTAAGAGTTCTTGATGGAGAATGTCAGCCCTGGGTTAGGGTTGGGTGGAAAATATATACTGGTTCACATTGCCTCACAAGTGTTACATTGCTTGAGAAAGTACAATGCTTTGTCTGGGGAAATTTAAAATTTAAAATTTTAAAGCAGAGGTATGTTTTTGTTTTGTTTTTCTGTCAGGGATGATGGAGAGGGAAGAATATGTGTTTTTTTAGGGTTCCTTCCATCTCCTTGATGCAGTCTTTTAAGGGCAATCCACTTTAATATAGTATTCTAGAAGACTTGGAAATGCTCACTTTTCCTTCTTGGGTGTTGGGCTCACTTTGCTTATTTCCCCAGGTCATTTGACCTGTTTCTACACATCTCCACAAGCTTGAGAGATAAAATCTCATAAAGATTGTGCAGCAGATTTGTTTAGCCCAACTGTGAATGGCTGGGGATTACATTTAAGAAGGATTTAAGTGTGAGTGCACCATTTGTGCCTTTATCCTTCCTTGGCAGTGAATGAAATCTCTTTGCCGTGTTGTGAAAAGTCCACCTGCTCTGATTTCAGAAGTGCGCTTAAGGAGTTGTTGCCCTCATATTGCAATAAAGAGTGAGAGCAGCTTGCTCAGGCTAGTAGCCTCCATCCCATCCCAAGGTACAGGTTTAGGTGGTGTGGGGCAGAGAGGATGGAGAGGTGAGCAGGGCTGAAAGTGTGAGAAAGCTGAACTTCCAACTTCAGGGTCAGGTACTATGAAGAAGTCTGGAGCATAGCTGGGAAAGCAGGGTGTGATAATATAAATTGAGATGTTACAGTTCCTAGAGTATCAGCCCCTTGAATAAGTAGACAGCTCTCCACTGATACCGCAAGCATGGCTCTTTCCAATAGAAGGTCCTGCCTGATCCAGCATTACAAAGAGAAGCAAGTCTCTCAGGGTGAAGGTGAATTATTACAAGTACACTTGCAGGAAACTGGAGGAATCTTCTTAAAACCAGTTTGAAGTGGGGAAGTGAGTTAGGGTTTTTCTAGGTAGAGGAAAGGAGGTAGGAGTCAAAAACTAAGTAATGGCTGCATGATTTATTCTTGTCAGGTCAATGATGACGTTGGATTTTGTGAGGAGGGTACAAGCAATTTCTCAATCCTATGTTGTCTTAAGCACGTCTTGTTGTTCTAGCTTCAGTGTTTAGATTTAGACATTGATGTGCAAGCCCTTACGTGCAGGGTCCTCATGACTCTTTGCTTAGCTGATCCTTAGGAATGTCCGACTTGATCTTTTGAGGAGGAAGTCACTGATTCACTGGGGCCACAGGATGTTCTTGATGCTATTTGTTATCTTGTTCCTGTAAGCAGAGCTGAGAAGGTCTGGTTAATGTCCTTCTGGGAACTAAGTACAAATAGCAGACTGCTAGTAGACTAGCTCAGCTAGGGCAAGCATATTTTCTAGCTGTTACCACCAGAGATGTTGCTTTGAATTTTCACATCGGTTGCAGTTCTCCATAACACTCCCCATTAGTATAAATGGGACTTGTCAGTGTTAGTACCTTCATTTATTCATTAGCAAAGAGTTGTCGTACAGTTGTTGTAAGAACGCTAACATAGTCTAATTGCTTAACATGCATTAAATCATTTATTCTTTAAACCTTGAAACAACCATACGAGGTAGCTCTCTTATCCTCATTTTGCAGATTTGTAGGAAACTGAGCACAGAGATTGTCAAAAATCCCACAGCTAATAAGTGGTAGAGCTAGGTGGTCTCTCTCTGGAGCCCATGCTCTGAACTTCCATGCCAAATCCCAGGCTCTGTCCTAGGCATCTTACCTGACTTATTTCTAAGAATAATAACAGTATGTGGAAATCGACATAAATGTTGTAGATGATCTTTCGCATTTGCATAGTGCTTTAGAGGTCATACAGCATTGATCTTTCTCACTTAATCTCCACCACCTGATCTCTAAAACTGAAGGCCTGAGAGTTTAACTAGCCCAAGATCACATAGCCAGGGAGCGAAAGGGGAGACTCCAGCCTAGGTTGAGACACCAAAACCTGACTCATCCTCTCAATGTAGGATGTGGTTTTAGCTGGCAGAGTCACTGCAGAGTGCAGAAGGACAAAGAACCCAGGATGCAGTTCCAGCTGGTGGCTGCAATAGTTAAGAAGGGGTTTTGTCTGGCTTTTGCTCCTAGTTTTGGATCCCCCGACTTGCCAGCCCTGCCAATAATTCTTGGTGTCCCTGGGAGGTTTTCACCTCTGCGGCGAACAGTTCGCTCAGTTACTACATGGCAGCCACCTCTGTCCTCAGGCAGCTGAGTCTGTTGACGACAGAGCTAAAGTGTCTGTGGCTGAAGGTGTGACGCCGCCTCCTGACACAGCTGCTTCTCAGGTCCCGGATGCTACTCATTGATTGGACCACCTGAGGGTGTCTTAGAAATACACATTCTCTGGCACCAGCCCACACCAGCTGAATCAGGATCCCTGAAAGTTCTGTGTTTTAACAAGTGCTGCAGTTAGGTGACCACCCTCCTCATTTGCATGGGATTGAAGGGTTTCTCAGGGCATGGGGTTTGCAGTGTTAAAATCAGGTTAAGAAGTTGGTAACCCTATCTCCAAGTGATTCTCAGCCAAGCTAGGGCTTCCGAACAAATGGACACTGTTGTGTGCAAGTTATTTAATCCTGGAGGCTTTGTTTTCCCATCTATAAAATGGGGGGAAGAAACCTTCACTGGGGTTTTATGACAATGAAATGAAATAGTAAATCAATTATATGCCATGTACCAAATGGATAGGTTACCACTACATGAGCTAGAGAATGCTTTTCAGTTTATCTCTATTTAAAGACAATTTCCAGAAAAAGTTAAAATCTTGACTCTAATACATATGAGCACACATTAAAGAATGTGTTTTATTCATATATTTTAATGGTACCAGGCAAATGTTCAAAGTAAAAGTCAAAACAGCACAAATTTATATGGAGTAAAGGAATGTTGAGATGAATTGCAAATAGAGACAAAATGGTTTTTTCACAGTGGGAAAGAAGTCAGTTAAAATCACTGCTGTTCCAACAAATGCACCACACTAATGCGAGATGTTAATAATAGGGTGGTATATGGGAACTCTGTTTTTTATGCATGACTTTTCTGTAAACCTACAACTTCTCTAATTTAAAAAGAAAAAAAATCTTTACTGGACAGGACAGAACTGACCTATCTATGGGTTACAATTTAGAAATCTGAGTTGCGAAATATTTCAAAGATAAAGTGAACAGGGCTAGAAACAGACAGCCTAGGGGGTGTATTTTAGAGCCTGCATAGTTTCCATTGAAACACATATTTTTCCCCCTGCATTGCAAGCCTCCCAATCTCTAGGGAACCCGTGAAATGGACTACTCTAAACTCCAGGCCCTTAAAATTAGAAAGGGACCTTTTTATTTGGTTGTCAGAAAGAACACTGTGGTGTCTCGCTCCCGCTTCTCCATCCTCCGTGCTTGGCTCTCGTGGCACATACTGCCCTAGTCCGGGCCTCCCCACGGGGCTCAGTGACTATGAGGTGGGCGGCGCACCCTGTAGTCCCTGAGCTCTTGGACTTCTGGCTTCATTTGCTTGTTTAAAGAGAAGCAAAAGGCCTAAATGGGGCCCCCCCTGATACATACCCTAAGTCAGCAGGAGCTGTGAAGCAGTTCCCTTTGGGACCGGGGCACGGACGAGGTCCTGGTGCTCTTCTCCCTGTCAGAGGAAAGCAGAAGCTGGGCCAACCCATCTCTCTCTCTCTCCCCGATTCGTTGATAGGCAGTATGAGCTAAAGGAAATGCAATTTAATTTTCATCATGCTCTTTACTCACGAAAATAACTTAGCGACCTGGTTCGGGCACTGGTCTCCTTGCTTTTAGAGATCTTCAGAAGACGTTTGAACTGTGCTTTCTGTGCCGAAGCAGTTTAAAAAATAATTTGAGGAAAATAGGGACTATCATACTCAAAATAAGATATGTTAATTTATGTGGCTCAAATATTAAGCGTTACTTAGAGGAAAGGAAAGGTCAGTAGGTTAAGAAGCTCAGTGAGGTTAGATGAGTGTAAGCAGCCTGAAAAGTGCAGAAGTATTAGAAAATTCCTGTAATGTTTCCTGACCTATGTTATTCAGCTCATAGATGGATGATAATTTAGATCTGGTAAAGGTCTTAGTTTTCAATAATTGGAGCCAAGCATTTTATGGCTAGAGACATGGAGGTCTACATAGGGGAACTGATGTGACAAGTTGTTCACAGATTTGATTGAACCTAATTATAGCTGAGTATTTTTTTTTCCCATCAGTAAACATGAATGTTGCCAAATCGAATGTAAGGAATAGTAGTCCATTATCTGGTAGAGATTTGGGGAAGAAAATAATAGTTTTATTCTTTAATCTCAAAAATCATCCCCTTTTGAAGGATTCATTTGGCTGGATTTCCCCTCATCTCTCAACCCTCCTGTCCTCCCCATTTACTTAATTTTCTTGGTCATGACTAGAAACCTAGATGTTCTTGTTTCCTTTATGTATTTCACATAAAGTAACAAAATTCATTTGTTTAGAAATGAGTGTTTTTAAAAGGGAGACTTAGTGGGTTACATTTAAAAAGCAAACTATTTAATTTTCTTTCTTAAGAGACTGCTGAATTAATGGATTTTGGAGAGAATTACAGTCAAATTGCATTCAATATCATGCTGAAATTTAATGAGGCTTTACATCATGAAAGTCTTATTGCTTCAAGATGCTTTTGATGTGTTTTTTTTTTTTTTTTTTTTTTGTCCTCTCTCCATGCCTAATGCTAGGGACTGTGGCATCTCTTTAGGTTGGTTTGGTGTCTTGGCAAATGCAGAGAACTATTAGAGACATTTACTAGATAAGTCTTTTTTTGTTGTTTTAACTTTTTTTTTTTTTTATTGTAGAAGATAACATATATACAAAGCCAGGAAAGAAAAAAGCAATAATTTTCAAAGCGCACTTCAACAAGTAGTTACAGAACAGATCCCAGAGTTTGTCATGGGCTACCATTCCACCATCTCAGATTTTTCCTTCTAGCTGCTCCAAAACACTGGAGGCTAGAGGAATATTAATATGGTGATTCAGCAGCCATACTCATTTGCTAAATCCCATCTTCTCTGCTATACCTCTTCCTTCTCCTTTTATCCTTTTCGCACTCTATAGGGATCTTTGGGGAATGTCTGACTTTTTCATGTTGGGGAGGGGTGTCCACAATGAAGGATAGGGGGAGGTAATTAATTGATAATCCTGGAGAGGCTGGTCCCTGTGAGTTTCAGGATTTATCTGAACCAGGAACCCCTTGGAAATTATATGTTCCAGGAAGGCAAACCTAGTGCATGAAACCTTTATAGAATCTCAGTTCAAGTCCTGTGTGTTCTTGAGAGACAAACAGGAGTGATATTGATTGGGGTTTAGTAAACCATAGCAATCAGCCTTAACTGAACCTGGCCTAAGAGCAGCCTCCAGAATTGTGTCTCGACTCCATTTGATCTCTCTTGGCCAATGATGCCTTATTTTATTACACTTCACTTCCCCTTTTGGTCAGGAAGGCGTTGTTGAGTCCACCGTGTCAGGGCCAGACTCATGCTTGGCAGGGAGATTTTCACCCCCGAATGGCTGGTACCACATGGTGGAAAGGGCAAAGATTTTCCTTGCAGAGTTGGGCTTAGAGAGAGAGGCTAGGTCTGAACAACAAAGAGACTTCCCAGACGCAACTTTTATGTCTTGTTATGAATAGTCTTTATTGGGGACTCCCAAGAAAATAGTCTAAACTCTAGATTTTCAGGCTTGCTCTTATGAAACTAATTACTGTAGGAAAGAAACTAAGACAACTCATAACAAGGCATAAGAGTTGGATAAGTCTTTAACAAGAATTTCCTTGAGTGTCTGGTTGATGTTATCCTATCCTGGTGTTGTCCAGTCTCTATCACGAATGTCAAGAATTTAATTTAATAAATTCTTTCTTGATCATAGCTGATTTACAGACTTGGTTATTATTAAAAAAGGATTTCAATTGCTGTGATTATGAATTAATAGAGTCCTTTTGGTGCTATAGTAAGATGAAGTCATGCCTGATGACAGAGTATGTTAGGGTCTGCATGCAATTGATAATAGGTAGTATATAGTCTCTCTATGGTCACTTTACACTTCAAATGCCCACTATCTTTGAACTTCAACTTCTGATATTTTTGTTCATATTCTCAAAGGAGATGATTTCATTGGCTTAGACTCGTGTTTTGCATTGGTTTGATCAAGACAGGTCTCCCCTTTTCGGCCGAACTTCTGTGACTGGTGTCTTAGTCTGCCATGTTGCTCTGATGAACACCACAGCTGGCCCACAGTTCTGAGGCTCTAAGAAGTCTAAAACCAAGGCATCAGCAAGGTTTGCTTTCTCCCTTTCATGTAAATGAAGTTGTTGTAGCATACTGAAAGCAGATTGAAATCAAACGTAAATTTAGCACTTGAAAGCTAATCTGACATGACTCTAGTTTAAATGTTCAAAGCAATTTACTTGCTTACTTAATTGTAAGCTGCTAGTATGGCCAATGCACAATAACCAGGTCAGGGGCACAGAGTACATTTAAAGGTGGAGGATATCAGAATCATGAAAGTCCCTTGGCTCGAAAACTGCTGGACTGCGGGCAAATACAGGCATATCTCGGAGATACTGCGTATTTGGTTCCAGATCACCACAAAAAAAACAAATAGCCAATAAAGTGAGTGTTCTAGTTTGCTAGCTGCCAGTATGCAATACACCAGAAATGGAATGGCTTTTAAAAAGGGAGGAATTTAATAAGTTGCAAGTTAACAGTTTTTAGGCCATGGGAATGTCCCAATTAAAGCAAGTCTATAGAAATGTCTAATCTAAGGCATCCAAGGAAAGATTCCTTGATTCAAGAAGGCTGACAAAGTTCAGGGTTTCTCTGTTAAATGGAAAGGCACATGTCAAACACGGCATCATCTGCTAGCTTCCTTTCCAGCTCCCTGGGAGGTGTTTTCCTACTTCATTTCCAAAAGTCTCCGGCTGGTAGACTCTCTGCTTTGTGGTTCTGTGGTGTTCTCTGTTGTGGCTTTCTCGTGGCTCTGTTGTACTTCTCTGCTCTCTCCGAATCTCCTGCTTTCTCCAAACTTTCCTCTTCTATAGGATTCCAGTAAACTAATCAAGATCCACCTAGAATGGGTGGCGACACATCCCCACCTAATCCAATTTAACAACCACTCTTGATTGAGTCACATCTCCAGAGAGATGACCTAATTAAAGTTTCAAACATACAGCACTGAATAAGGATTAGAAGAAATGGCTGCCTTTACAAAATGGGATTAGGATTAAAACATGGCTTTTCTAGGGTACATACATCCTTTCAAACTGGCACTATGAGTTACAAAATTTTTTTGTTTGTTTCCTGGTGCATATAAAAGTTATGTTTACACTGTAGTGTAGTCTGGTAACTGTACAATGGTGTTATGTCTGAAAAAAAAAAAGTGAGCTCAAGCTGTTGGAAAAATGGCACCAGAAGACTTGGTCAATGCAGGGTTGCCACAAACCTTCAATATGTTTGTTCCTATACCTTTTAACAAGCAGACTGGGGAGACAGGTCCAACATGGTTCTTAGTGGGGGATCCAAAGCCAATGGTGGGAGGTGCTGATTTGAAGACAGTGTGCCAGTGAGAATGGAAGCTGGTACACACAATTCATTTGTCCAAATGTCTGGTTATCATTTATTAAAAAAACATGTTCAATTTGTTTACATTTTATTTGTGATCAACATTTACAATATTTGTGATTTTTCTCAGTTCATTTACATTCTAATTTCAGTCAACGTGTTTACAAGATTTTGGGATTCAACATCATTAATATCATTTCAACATGCAACACTCTCCAAAGACTAGCATTCTGGTACAGGCTGTTGGCCATCCTTGGGGTTCCTTGGCTTATTTCTGCCTCTCATCACATGGTATTATCCTCTTTCTCTTCTGGGTTTCATCGACCTCTGGCTTCCAGCTCCTCCCTGTGGTTTTCTCTGACTACATCTGATTTTTTTCCTATTTATAAAGGACTCCAGTAATCTGGATTAAGACGTAACCTCCTTTAGTAGGGCCACACCATAATTTCAAATATATATTCAAGAGGTTCTATCTACAAGGGGTTCACACCCACAGGAATGTGGATGAAGATTAAGAACATGTCTAAATTTGGGGTCAGGACTCAATCTGCCATAATGTGGTTGGTGGGGAATGAGAAATCACATAATACATATGGAGAAGCAAGGACTTTGGGATGAGTCTCTAAGGAAATTATCTTGGAGGTGGGGACTGGGTGGTACAGAGAAAAATGTATGCTTCATTGAAAAACTGTGCTTCACTTCTTTTGGG
>PVIY010027076.1:0-34597 GCA_004026745.1 Myrmecophaga tridactyla
CTTAGAGTCAAAATTTATGGACCCAAAGGGAGCCACATTACCAACATTTATGCTACAGAAAGAGAAGGTAAAATCCACCTTTAGAGGGGAGCAGAGAATTTTGGATATTTGTAATAAAGTCTAACACAGTGCATTTACTTGATCATATGCAGTCACCTTTCACATGCACTTTCCAACCCCTATTCCCAAGGGAAAACATTCAAGTGTCCTCCAAGGATAGTGTCAGTCACACAGAGTCCAGGATTTCATGATCTTAGTCAAATGTGGCTTCTTTTGTTCTACAAAACTATAAATCAAGAAACAAGCTAGCTATATACCATCACTCATCTAGCATATATATGTGAAATAGGGGCAGCTCAACTCTATTCACCACTTCCACCATGAAAACAGAGTGGAACCCCACTGGACATCAGTAATTGTGAATTCATAATTACAGTACTTGTGAATCATAAGGAAAGGATGAGAGATCATTAGGGATGCTTCTTATTTCTTCATCAATATTCACTTCTCCCCAGGTGTAGTTGTCCAGCCCATTGAACCTGTCCTGGAAAGGCCCTTCCTTTGTTATTGTCCTTCATGATCACATCTGAACAGGGAATTTAAGAATATATCCTCCTAGGTGGATGTGTAGCATTTTTAAACTGCTTCCTCCTCATAAGAAATTTGGTGAATTCAGAGTGAACCTACGTCTTTAAGACATATTGCATATTTGGATTCAGATTTATGATTCATGGTGCAGAACAAGTTTCTCTGAAACTTAAAAATTTTGTCTGCTTGGTTCCTTTGCTTCTGCTCCATATGACAACTCTTATGATTATAATTATTTTTTGACATGCCTTTCATTCAAGATTTAATTATAGATACATCGAGCTTATCGGGATTATGTTGGGAAAGCCACATTTTCATTGTTTTCTTTGATTAATATTTTTCAAAACCCATTCTTAATCAATTCAGGTATTTTGACAAAGGATGTTATTGTAATGATATGGTCCTTGACATAAAACTGGATTTTAACAAGGTTTTATTGCTTAAATAATATCTTTATTTTTATTGTTTTCATCTTTTGCCACTTGGAAATGAGGATCAATTGTATAAACTGTTTTCCTTTTAATTTCTGCTTGACCATGCGCCTTTTTCGCTGAGTTATTTTGTTCCTTGAAAAATGATATCGGATTCAGCCAATAGTATCTAAATCATGTCAATGATATTCTGTTTGACCATCTCTTTACCAAAAGTCACAGAATTATTTGGTACATTATATAGTTTTCATGTTACTACATGAAACCAAATATTTTGTCATTGTCATTGCTACTCAAAGCAGTATGAGTCACCTGCTTCATAGCCTTCAAAAATAGTTTCCTAGTTTCCTTGACATGCATTGTCTGGTCTTGAAGCTGAAGCCACATATTTTATTTTTTTAAAGTTTTTATTACAATAGGACCTCACTTCTGGTACCAGTTGCTTCATTGGCTTCCCAAGTTTGTCCAAAAATAAAAACAGCATCAGAAAAATCTGAATGACTTATAGCTATAAGTTTATTTCTTTCTCATATCAAACAGCCATTATTGTTTAGCTGTATATATTCATTACAGGATTTAAACCAAAAGAACTGTCCTAATATGGGATGGAATACTATGATAACAGAAGAAATAAGCAAAGCTGTATCCATGCAATGAAATTGAAAGCTTCAGCTTAGTAATGGCATAGAGTACTTTTACTCAGGTTTATTGACCAAAGCAAGGTAGATGCCCAAGTATGATGTAATCCAGAGAGGAAATACAATTTTCTCATAGGGAATTTCAACAGTATGTATTTCAAGGATATCAAGAATATCAAAACATACATTATCTGTGATCAGAGTCTGAAAAATTCAAAATACCTGTGATGCAAATAAGGGCATCAATCATATGGGCCTAGTACACTTCCTTTATCAACTTATGATAATCATATCACTCTGGAAAGATCATCCCAACTATAAATGAGAATAACCCATGTGTGGACAGAATTTAAAGATTCCCTCATTTGATGGTTATAGTCGTCATATAAACGGTACAGCTACTTTTCTGCGAATATTTGTTTTCTGAGGAGAGTGTTATATTTGTTTGTCTTACATTGTCCTTTTCTAAAATGTCAACCAAAGTTTCGTATTTGCAGGGGTACTTGACATAATGCCCTACTTATTCCAAGGTGAGACTCTGCAGTAGAATTATTTTATAGACCAGGTACTCATGGGCATGGGCACCAGATATTTCCAGGCCTCATGTTTTATAGCCAGGAAAGCATGCCTGGGGAACATTTTAAATAAGGTAAAATTTCATACGCTTTTTGTCAAAGCTATAACTAAAATTAAAAAATGCTAAAACTAAAGGATGTGGAAATGTATCAGATGAAGTTGAAAAACAAAATCTTCAAAACAGGAATGAAAATGTTCATAGGAGATAGACAATTTTTAAGGATTGAAAGAGTTTCATTTTACATTAATAAAATCCAGTAACCACAATGAATATATAACTCATAAATCTTTTTGCATCAAATAACATTATTTACAAATTCATAAAAGAAATAGTTGGTGGAAATACAAGGAGGAAACAACAAGAATACACATGGCAGAGTGTTTTACGTACAATTTTTAGTTTATGACTAATTAAATAGAGACATTTTAAGTATGGACACAGAGAATTTGTATAATATAAATAACGTAATAAGAACTGTTTGAATATTTTATCTTATCAGCAAAAATTCACATTTTTCAGTGTCTGTAGAATCTTTACTAGAGTATATCCCTAAGAAATTGCTTGTTATTTTTTAAAATCAGAAGTTGTTATTCTTTTAAAACAACACAGGCCATACTTTGTGGCCATTTTAACCTTAAAATAGATGCAGAATCCAAATATTTCTTTCTACCTCCACTACTGCATTGTCATCTGTCTTCAGTTATTAATAGAACATCTTGAGTCTACCCTTGCCTCCTGGCAATGTATTCCCAGCACAGCAGCCAAAGCAATCCTTTAAAATGGAAGTCAGCCATTTTACATCTATGTCCAAAACCCGTAATTTCTCCCATTTCACTAAAACTATAAGCCACTGTTGTTACACTGGCTTCCAAGGCCTTGCAAAAGCTAGCTCATTTCTTCTCCAATCTTTTTTCCTAGGAGCCTCCTGGTTACCCATTCTGCTCTTTCTGGCTCTTACTTGAACCTACCATAATTAAGTTCTCTGCTCCACTTTATTCTTTACCTGCCCATATAACTACTCAGATAACTCCCTTACCAACTCTTTTTTTACTTGCATTTCACCTTTTCAATGAGACCTGTACAAGTATTCTTATTAATAATGCAAGCAGTCTCCTCCCAATCACATCCTTAATTCTGCTTATATGTTTTACTTTGTCTTTTGCACAGCACTTACTACTGTTTGACATTTTCTATCAATTATTTATTTACCTTATTGTCTCTTTTCATGGGAGATATTACTTAAGCAAGCTCATCCTTTGTGGGGGTGCATGTTAGCACTTAACTCCTGGGGTTTATCCTTTAAATTAAACCAAATGGTCATTATCGAAATGCATGCATTCATCAGTCATTTTTGATATATTAATAATTCATCAACAATTAGATTTCTAATAGTCATAAGAAATCTTGTCCCAACCTAAAGTACTTAGAAAAAAAAAATAGAATGAGAAATACCACACTAGCCTAGTGTTTAGGAAGTTAAATAATCATTCTTTCATTCTCTCATACTTTCTTGGTGCTATCACCCTCAATGCCAAAGTTTAAAGTTGCCTCAATCTATCTTAGTCTCAAGAGATAAACTATGCTAGATATCTATCAGGAGGAACCCTGAGTTTATCAGTACATCTTTTTTAAAATGATTTATTTTTTTTAACTATGCCACCCATTTTAATAAAAAGAATCCCTATATTTAAACAGGTCTGCATAAGTATAAATGCATTTTTAATTTATTTTATTTTATATAAGAAAAATTGTGGGTTTACAGAACAATTATGTATGAGTATTTTTTAAATCTCTAAACTTTTGCTCACAGGTAAGTAAGCACAAGTGTCCATTAATTACCATTTATTAATAGAAATTATTATTCTCATGAAACAAATGACTAACCTGGTAATATTGATAATAGGTATGCATAATTACTTCAGTAGATACCTCTGTTGGCACACTGATAAAATCAGTGTTCTAGAATTTGAGAATACAGAAAATAAAGGCCTCCATGAACCCTTAAAGTAAGAGTATGATCTGAGCACACTTCAAGTGCCTCTGAGCAGAGAGTGATCAGATTTGAGCAGTTTTTAAAGAAAGGAGTAAAATTGCATATGTAAATTTTTTAAAAAGAGCCCTCAGAGTTACCTTATGGAGGGAAAATTAGGGTTTTTGAAATGTCTTCTCTTTAAACACTCACCTCCATCCCCCGACTCCCTTACCCTCCAGGCTCTGCTCTCTGACCCCTCGCTCCTTCACAAATTCAAGTTCCCTGGAATTTTGGCTTACCCTTGTTTGGAAAGTCTTCCTGTAGTAGATACATCTGTTTATAACTGTCGGCAACTCTTACACACAAGCTTATTCATTTGCATGTGATTGCCTGCTTTCGTTTCTTTCTTCCCACCTAACTAAGTAGACTGTGAGGGATCTCATTGCAGGAGGTGTGTTCATGAGCCCTTACAAGACTTAGATAAACACTCATTAGAAACCTACTTAGCAGCAGAAATTGTGCTAAGTGTGGGAAGTCATGAATGGGTAAGGCAGGTCTTCCTCCTGTTCTTCTGAAGTGCGTTCTCTGTTTCTCCAGTTCTTGTCCATAGTCTCACATATGGTGCCTTTTCAATAATGAATGAATGAATGAATTATATCGTACTGTTTATTTAACTGTGATTATTATTTACTGAGCCCATGAAGGGACACTCAATAAATAATTATCATTATTTTATCTCAAGTGTTTTTCACAAGTTGTGCCACGTAATTATCAAAAATACTGAAGCAGCTATTGCTGTATCCATGTTTTATAGGAGAAAACTAAGACTCAGAAGAAATTCTCAGAAGGAGATGGTAAGGAGCCAAAGCATGTTTTGAATCCAACTGGTCTCTCTATTCATGCTTATGTTCCTCCGTAAGAATCCCTATGGACAGGAAGGAGGGAATCAACCTACAAAATGCAGGAAACAACACCAGCAAAGAGATTTCAGAGGTTGAACAAATACAGGAGAGTATCCAACATTGAATCAGAATGAGTAGGTGTGATTAACCTAGGAAAGATAACATAATTGTCTCCCTCCAAATAGGGAGTTCTGAGAGTTCACATTTGAGGTATTTTGAATATCAGAGGATGGTGGATAAACTATCAGTGATGACGAGAAGTCACGGAGTGAGATAACATAATTTGTAAGTTAATGGCACTCTTACTAGAGTAAATGCCTTGTTTAGCTCATGTATTTACTATGCCTGGGTAAATGGGAAAAAGGATGATGAAATCCACATTTAAAATGGGGGCCCAATGCTTATTTTAGAAAGTGGTAGGGAGTTCAGTTACGTATGTTGAGCTTGAGGATTTCTACAGATAGTGACATAAAACAACATTGCAGTTTGTTAAAAAGGCAACTTCCTATAAACCCTGCTATTTTGGAGTTCAGACTTTATTTACAACATGTTTCTTATCATCATTTCTTTCTTTGGAAAATGAGAGGAAATGCTTATATTAAATCTTTTGAAGTAATGTGTAACTTCTTTGCTCATAAATTGAACATACACAGGAAACGAAAGACTCATTTGCACAACACAGTCAAATCACACCACCTACTTCTTCACTCTGAAAATCCATCACAAATTTCAGAGGTGCATGATAAACTGATATTGAAAATGCATTCCCACATTAGTTCTTATAATTGTCAAAAAAGCACAAGGGAAGCACCTATAATACATGTTATATGTATGTCAGGTGGCATGTCTAAAATGATCTTCATAATGGCAATCAAATATATTAAAACAATTTTCTGAGTTAAATAATATACTTAAGCTTCAGTTTCAGTAATGCACATTTGGTTCTTCCTTTCCCAACTTTCAGGCTTTCTTATATATCTTTCAGGTCCTATGGCTTCCTGCCATCTCTCCTGCCTCCCCCCAGTCAAGTAATCCACATGCTCTCATCTTTTGATCTAACCTTCTGTGGTCAGCTGAATAATGGTATCCCAAAGATGTCTACCTCTTCATCCTGGAAACTGCATTTATTAACTGGCATGCAAAGAGGACTTTACAGAGGTGTTTAAGTTTAGGACCTTGAGATGGGAAAATTACCCTGGATTATCTTGGTAGGATTGATGTGATCAAAGTGGTCCTTGAAAAGGGAGACAAGAAGTTTAGAGCCAGAAAAGGTAAAGTAATGATGGAAGCAGACGCTAGAATGACATAATGTGAAGGTGCAGGAGAGGGTCATAAACCCCAAAAGCTGGAAAAAACAAAGAAGTAAATTGTTACCTGGCATCCTCAGAAGAAACTTAACCCTACTGACACATTGATTTTTAACCCCACAAGACTTGTTTCAGTTCTCTGACCTTCAGAAATGTCAGGTCATAAATTTGTATTGTTTTCAGCCACTAACTTTATGGAAATCATTATTATAGCAACAATAAAAAACTAATATACCTTCCTTTGGTAGGTAAAACTATGTACCCCAGAAGATTCAAAAACCAAACTAAGGCAAATTCTTAATTTTAATCCCACTCCTGTGGTTGTGAACATTGTAAATAGGACCTTTTGAAGATGTTATTTTTAGGTTAACATGTGGCCAATTGTATCAGGGTGGATCTTAATCTCATCACTGGTTGATTTCTCGAACGAGAGCCACAGGAAAGCACTGGAAGTTAGTGAAAATCCAGAAGAGAAAGGAGAGGACATCGCCATGTGATGGGAAAGCCAATGAATCCAAGGGTTCCCAGCCAGGCAGAACTTTACTAACCCCAAAGATAAGCAAACCTTTCATTCTCCCAAACTATGAGCCAATAAATCCCTATTGTTTAAGCCAGCAGATTGTTTGGTATTTATAATAGCAGCCAGAAACTAAGATGCTTCCTCTCTCTCCAACTTCTTTATCACCAATCCCATGTCATTTTCCAAGGAAAGGAATATGGATGCTCTTACAGAAAGCAATCTGTTACAGAAATCCCTTAACAGAGTTTAGGTAAGGCATATGTCAGGACACAAAGTTCAGCTATATATTAAAAAATATCATACTATGAACAGTATCTTAACAACAAAAACAAAACTACCTCATTATAAAAATTTAAACAATTAAATGGATGGTGGTAGGTTAATTTATTTTTTTCAAGATGAAGAGGCCTGTCCTCATAACCATCAAATCATATAATTGTGTCTATTTTATATGTGTCATATTAAATTTTGGAGAAGTGCCTAGATTTTGATGCTTCTAAAACTGAAATACAGCATATGAGTTCATAATTCGATCCAGGAATTGTTTTATAAACCAATAGGCTGAGCAGTTAAGTGCAGGATCCAAAAGACAAGGAGATGCTCAAAAGCAGACAGAAGTTTGCAGAACTCTGACGGAGAGAGAAAGTGGAAAACTAGGTAAAACTCTTAAGCTAGAGTATGATCATGCACCTATGATTTAGATTTGGAATGATATGAATTAGGATGCATTAGGTTGTTAAATGGTTTGCTGGTGTTGACTCCCCTCTGTAAACATATTTTTATATATTATATTAATAATGTATTCCTCTTCCCTTTCTATTTTATAATTTTTTTAATTCTATTTCACTTATATGCAAAAAAAATTTCACTTAGCATATAAGTCTATGTAAAATATTACACCAAACTTTTTTCCCTTATGATTTTCCAAATATACTTCACCCGAAGGCAGTTCCTGGTTTATTCGTTGTTACCAAGACATGCAGAGACAGTATAGCTTTTCTGTTACTACATCTCTTCTCATGAAGTTTTCCCACCTGGAATGACTCTCTACTTCTTTCTATTATGTAAATTCTAGTCATCCACAAGCTCCTGTTCAAATCTCATGAGTTTTGACCATACTTTGCTATACCAGGCCTCTTTCTTTTCTGGATTCCTACAGCAAGTAGTCTCTTTGCATTTATTTAATAGTTTATCATTGACTATCTTGGGTCACCTTTTGTTATATCATCTGGATTTTCTAGTCATTCTTTATATTAATATCTCAGCATATCAATTATCATGAAAGTAAGGGTCTTTTTCTGAACTCTTCACTGGACCAAACAAAAAGTAGTCATTCGGTAAATATGTATGTGTTTATAAGTAATAATAACTAAAATAAAAATCTTATTTCTTTCCCCTTCAGTTCTGCTGTCATGGTGCCAAGAGGTAGGACAACATTCTTATTGTCATCGAGGAACTAAAATTTGTGTGGAGGACTTTAAGGCAGCAGATAAGAGCAGTGGTTAGAGGAAAGTTATGACAAACATGAGAATAATGTGAAAAAGATACAGGAGTTTGGGGGTTGGCTTTTGGTTGACATTTACAGTCTCAGTATTGAAGCTAAAGGGACCTCTGGACTGTGTGGCTTGGAGGAATGAGAAGAGGGCTTCAAAAGAGAACTCATCCAGGGTGGGCCATGGTGGCTCAGCAGGTAGAGTTCTCACTTGCCATGCCAGAGACCTGGGTTTGATTCCCAGTGCCTGCCCATGCAAAAAAAAAAAAAGAGAGAGAGAGAGAGAGAACTGATCCAGACAGTGGAGAAGTGGAGAAAACATCAGCCCTCCAGTCTACAGATCCTGATGTTTCTTTTACTTCATTTATTCACCCATTCATCCCTGCTATACACACTGCATATTTTCTGTTCAGTATATTGGCTTAATTGCCTTCTTCCTAAAGACTATGTAGGTGTTTATGCAATTGGGGTTGTGAGCTCAAAGTTCAACTAAATGAAAGACTTATTTTCATGTTTCAGCAGTCATTTTCACATTCAGATTTCTCTTCCTGGAAAGATCCATTCACAAATGTGTAGCTGCTATGTAGACACACAGAGCAATTCCCTGCTAGAAGTCTTACCTTGCAATGGAAGAAAAAAGCCACCTATGGCCCTGGGGTGGCCATCTCCAGACATTGTTTGGTCTCAATTTAAGAGCACTTACTCTGTGGATGGGATCTGTTGGATGTGGAATAAGAGGGAGGACAGGCAAGTGATAATAAAAGAGTAACCCCCACGGGCCTTCCCCTGTGCACTCTGACCTAAACCATTCAGTGCTCAGAATAGTATCTTTTTCTCTTTTTTTGTTTCACAACAGAGGCTCAAGTGGGTTAAACACGTGGCTCAAATCGATGTTAAACCAGACCTTGCATCACAGCCTATCCCAAACCCATAGACTTTGGGAACAGAGGGAAAACAAACCCATTCCCTCTGTTCTATGTTAAATACGTGGGGGCAGAGTGAGAAAAGGGATGATATTATATCATATCTTCTATATCATATCATATCCTATCGTATTAAAGGGATGTCCTAGGTCTGCCAGCTCTGAAGTGGTAGAATCTCTACTGAAAGCCAGTTCTATGTGACACCAAAGTCCATGCTGCTCTTCCTTATAAGGGGCTAATTATTTAAGCTTTCTTTTCCATACAAGAAAGTGTTTAAAAAGTTAATGAAAATTACTTCAAAACACAACCCTCTTATTTCCCTACTGAGCTATACTCCTATGAAGGAAGGAAATTAAAAAAAAAATAATAAGTATGTTCTCAGAGCCAAAGCTCATTAGTGGGTATTTTCATGAGCTCTTTAAGTCTGTGAATGTTGCTTTCCTTATTTACTTAAATATCCCAAGATACCATTGATGCCATGTTGTCTCATATCTTACCTGCCTCATTCAACAGGAAAAAGATCGATGCTTTTGCATACTCCATTTTCATTACCAGGAGAGCTGATATTTTAAGATTTCTTCTATTTTTGTCTTATCATTAATGCAAAATAGAACAATTTCTGTACCGTTCACCTACCCAATGGCTTCCATCTGCATTCTCTGTCAAAAGGTTATTTTAAGTTTTAGGTTTGTTAGAGAGCTCAGAAGTTAACAGATGTTTGCATATATCTGAACTAAAACTGTATATAGAATAGGTCTGGTTATTGGATCCATTTGAGTGCATAACATAACCTGAAATTAGTGTGTCAGTGATTTATAACATTTGTCTCAAAGAATCACTGTGGGTTGTCCTTTCCTTTTCTTCCTCAGCCATAGAAGGGCTCAATACAGATTTTTTTTTCAATAACTATATATGGAGTTGCTAACTGTGTGAATGTCATTCTGTTATTGCTGTGAATGTGGTTATGAATAACATATACAATTCTATGTAGGGGAACAAAATATGTAAATACATAATTGCATTTAAAAAATGAGTACAAAAATGAAGTTTTTAAAAACTGCTATCATGGAGCTGGACTGAATTCATTTTGGGGTGAAGAATGGGTTGAGTGCTGACTCCTAAGAAGATATGCCCATGCTCTAATCCCAGAATCTTTGAATGTGACCTTGTTTGGAAAAAGGGTCTTTGCAGATATAATTAAGTTAAAGATCTTCAGATGAGATTTTCCTGGATTATACACAAAATCCTAAATGAAAAGATATGTTCTCATAAGAAAAAGACAGGGAAATTTGAGTCAGACACAACAGGGAGAGGCCATGCAAAAACAGAGGCCAAGACCAGAATGATGTGACCACCAGTCAATGGGCCTGGAACAGACAAGGAAAGATTCTGCATTAGGGCCTTAAGAAGGAGAACAGCCCTGCCTATACCTTAATTTTGGAGTTCTGGACTCCAGTACCCTGAAGAAATAAATTTATGTTGTTTCAAGCCACTGAATTCTGGTAATTTGATATGGAAATCCTAGGAAGCTTACACAGGGCATCAAGAAAGCTTAGCATTTGCCACTTTGTTCTTCAGAGGGTTGAGTTATTAAAGGAACAAATACAGCCTATTCATAAAACAAACAGAATTAATAATAATTGGTAGTATAAATAAACTTGTATTGATGGGGGTGGGGGTGGGTGGTGTGCAGAAAGGGAAAGAATGAGCATTCTAAATAGCTATTTCAGAAGTCCTTAAGCTGTAACTAGGAAACCACAAACAGACTTATTAAGAAAAATATGATAATATGATGCTTTAGCAAAATGCTATATCCTCTTCATCTACTCTCATGACTTAAGATAAATGGGTCTGTGGGTTTCCATTTTTGTTGTATGTCCTGAGGGGAGGCATGTCTTGTCTCTCATTTTTACCCCAATGCAGTGCAGCAACTTTTCCAATGTCACAGAAATGGTAAATAGAAAATTTGGGATTAAGTTCCAGTTTGTCTCCAAAACATTCTTGCTGTTCTGCTATGATTCAAGGTTTGGTGGAAAATACAAGCAATCAGGAGGGCCAAAGCTTACTCATGGTTCTCCATCTGATTAACACATTATTATAGACAGATACTGGAACCATTTAAGTAGAACAATACTACATCATTTGAGTCTGAATGTGCAATCAACCATCCTAATGCTAAGAAAAATAATATCAAAATAAAAACACACAAGAATAACAATAAACAACATTTATTCCATGCAAGTTTCAAGGCAAAACAACACTATGAGATGGATGTTCTGCTTTATGTATGAGGAAATAGGCTCAAGGAATTTAACAAATTTGAAGATATGATTTGAACTACCAAGTGTGGTTCCCAAACTTGCACTCTTCAACACAATGCAAGGCTCTACAAACATTTTCATAGGTGCTACCACGTAAGCATTTTTATGATCCACAAGGCAGCTGTGTTTTAAAAATGCTCATTTAAAAAATATGATGTTCATCGGCATATAAAATGCCCCATTGCTTCCTCAAAATGTTTATTTCTACCCACGGGGTCATTTTAGATGTAGTTTTTGCTTTTTCTCATTTTCATTGCAAATCTGCATATTATTTGGTTAACAAATTGAGCTCCTAAAAGACTTAAAATCTCTGAGAACAGGGAAAATTGGATGGCTTTGCCTGTGGTCTCTTGAGTCACACTGAAACCCTCCATTTGAACGTCTATGACAAGTCATAGAAAGAACGGTCCATAGAAAAGGTTTCTACTGCAAAAAATATCAGGCTCTCTTTAGATACTCATTTCAAGACAATTCAAGTTTTGAAACATAATCCTGATTCTTGAAGAAAAGTTCTTTCCCTCCAGAGTAAGTTCATTAGGAATATGGAGAAGAAAGTTCAGCGACAAGAGAAAAATATGATATGGCTTAGACTGGGGAAAAAGCCACATTTCAACAGGGTTCAGGATGGTCAGAATTTATAGTTCGGAGTTTTCTTTTGTCTTTCTGTTGTATTATTAATATCTCATAAATAAAGATTCACAATGTACTAGCCACATAAATTTTCGCCAGCCGACCCTGCCCTGGGGAGCTGTACTTATAATAAAAGGAATGAAATCAGCATGCTTTTTGTGTCATTTGGTGTAAGTCAGTTCCGACTCTACAGGCAGAGGAAGAATTTTGACTACAATTTTGAATGTATATATTTATCTTATTCTTGTTTAAGACACTTAATTCTTAACTTAATTTGTCATTATATTTCAATTTAGGTCGTGTGGCAGAACCCTGAAAATAGCATCTCCTGATCCTACACTGGGCTTCAATATGCCCACATTACATACTTTATTACTCTATCCCAAGCTTTTCCATTTGCCAGGCTATTTCACTTTTGGTTATTTACCCTTTAGCTCATGGCTGATTTCCAGTTTACTCTCTATCTAGTTCTATATGTAAATTTGCCATTTTTTCAATGACCTTGGGTTTTTTGTTTCAGCTGAACCATAATAAATATAAGCTTAACAGTTTTATCACGTATAGGAGGGCTTGGATTTTTCATGGTTCAGTCTGAAAAAGCACCTCACTTAGACTAAGTGAACAATGTGACTATTGAACTTGATTTTTCATTGTTAGGAAAGTGTTAATTCATATATGACAAGTAGTGTGCGTGTTTGCATGCGTGTGTGGTTTAAGGGTGAAGAAATAAAAATACCTAAGTCATGGGAAAAATAACAAACTATAGTTCAAAGAAATTGAGCATTGTTTTCAAGTCAAACACCCTAGTTGGAAGCTGCAGACATTAATATTTCAAAGTCATCACATCGTATCCTGTTTATTAGAGTGTTTTGTATTTTGGCACCTTCACCTCAGAAAAGTGACTGAAGCCAGTCTATACAATAGCTGAAAATCATCTTGCAAAATGCAGAAATCATCTGAAAATATTGAAACAAATTTGGATAAACTCCCTGCCACAGGCACATTTTACTTAAGTGAGGCAATAGCCTGTACTATGAAATTGTTTGGCATCAGTTTCTAGAGCCTAGATGCTAATGTTTCTGAAAACTTTGGCTATCTGAGATGATCTTAAAGATTTAATGTGATGTATGGTATCCACACGAATATATCAGTCATGATAGATTTTTCTAAAGCAGGTGCAGGGAGGAACTACTTATGCATTCTGGGTATCAAAACCATTGACTATAATAATTGCACAATTTATTGAGTGTTTAGTCTGTGCCAGACACTGTTGCAAGGGCTTTATGTGTATCGACACATAGAATATTTATAACTACCCCCAAAAAGTAGATACCATTGCTGTCTTTATTTTACAGAAGGAAAAAATAGGGTACTGAGTGTTTAAGTATTTTGTCTTAAATCACACAACAAATACCTTGGCTCTTTTATCCGGAATCCTCACTCTGCATCACAGTGCTATGTTCTTTCTTTAATAGTGTGGTTGGATTCACCAAGGCCATGGATTGATACATCACACCTCCTAAACGATCTCCCCCCTCAATGGCGGGCTTCTGAAATAATACAGTAATTAGAGATGTGACTTCCATATTCTGGAATGAAACCCTCATGTGCTTGCTTCTAAATGCTTACATGCAATCACGTGAAGGATGTTAAGTGGCTTCTCAGACCCATATCCTGTCCTGGTCACTGAGACCCAAACATCTGCCCTGGAATGTCTGCTTCTTCCCCTGGTCTAGAGAGCTCTCCACTCTCCTGCTCATGTTACAACTAAGTAAGGTCCTTACCCCCAAGCCTTGAGAAACTACCCTCTTGCCCAAAATGTGAATTCAGATAAATGTTCTTGTTACCAGTTTAGTTGCATAATAATTTACTTAAGCTTTCTAAAGCCTTAGTTTTATCATTTGGCCAATGGTAAGAAGAATTATGATGCTTCCCTCACAGAATTTTGTGAAAATTCAAGGACTTATAGCATGTAAATCATTTCACAACTGTACAATAGATATTAGTTATTAGAATTGATATTGCTACACTTCTTTATCAGCTCAGGCAGGGAAAATGAGGGGACATTTAGATTGGAAGAGTCATTTTTCTAATTAGAGTTTGAGCTAAAAAGAAATCCTCCTGCTGTGGGTTGCATGGATTCCCCACATTGTATTTAGTGCATTGTTGGTTCCCAAGAAGAATGAGGAAGCTCAGGATGGCTACTTAGTAATTACTCAGCAACCTGTTTTGTCTGGGCTGTAGTAGACATAATTATTGAATTATAAATAACTACTTTTATCGGCCGTATAAAGAGAGCTCAGATTCCCTACAAACAGCCCTACTGTCTTCACCTTCCTTTGTTAATTATCTTGGCATATTATGAGGGGAGGGGGATAGAAGACAGAAACAATTGCCCCACCCTCCAGTTCCCAGGTTCCCAAAGAGACAGAAAGGTAAAACAAGGTATTTATTATTTCAAAAGAACCCACTGGAGAAATAACATTTTGGAAATGTTCACAAGTCTTCATTTGAAAACCACTAATGTCAAAAGTTTTCACTGCAATTTCCAATTAATTTATGTTGTCCCCTTAAAAACACTTTGTCATTTTACTTCTCTACCAGGGACATGTGTGCAAGGGTTATTTTGCCAGGGTGACTCTCTTTATAAGCAGTTTGGGTCTCAGTCCTGAGTCCACATCTGTTCTCCTAACTAGCTGAGCTGGGACTGGGCCTTTGGAAAGTCTGGGTCCAAATTAGACTCTACCTGTTACTAAAAGCAGCCTATCTGATGTGTCTAGCTAAACATACTCTGGCCTCATTGTCTCCTGCCAACCTGAGTTGGAAGGACCATATTCTGCTAAGGCATGCCCTTAGAGTCCTCATAATATTTATCAGTTCCTGACAAAGCTATCCTAGATTGAATTACTATTTAACATCTGGTGCCTGCTGTGCAATGCATGTTCAAGAGAAACTAGAAAATGAGTTTGGTACAAAATTTCTCCTAATTTGATGTCTACTACACCAGAAATGGTCACGAAAATCTACTTATGGAATTGACATCTCAGGGATTCATCATCAGAAGACAGAGCACGTTCTAATAAAATATAGCCTAGGGACCTCCAGAAGCAAATGTGAACCCTCTAGAAGCAAATGTGAACTTTTAAAATGGAGGGTTGGAGAATGTGAACTTCAGAGGCACATGCGTTTTGAGGAGTCAGAGAAATTGTCCCTGGTAGGACATAGAGTCTTTCCTTACTTGCAGAGGAATATTCCTCAAAATGATTCACTTCCTTTGCCAAAATTCTCAAGAATTCCAAGTACATTTCTCACTACAAAATCAGCTTCAGCGGCAAAGAAAGCCTGGTCTGGGCAAAGAAGTTTGGAAGAGAGCACCAATAGGGCATTTCCTGGACAGAAGCACATCTATTTAACGTTTCTGAAGTATTCTGTTTTAAATAATAAGAGTCTCATGTAAACCTGCTTCTTAGGGGTGGGTTGGCAGCTCTGATCTTTTCTAGATGAATAACTTTGGTTTGTAGACCTCAGATTGAAATATTGCCATTTAAGAACTGCTGCCCAGAGGGACCTTGAGTAAGTCTGCTTTATCTCTTAAGTTTCTCCCACAGAATGCACAAAGGATGATGTCTGAACCATCAGGAAATTCCTGCCACTCAAAATATATTTCACCACTGCCTGTCACAGTCTCTGAAATTTTACCCTTATAAGTTGCAATTTGGCACAATCAACTCTCGTCAAGATTATGAACAAGGTAAATGTGACATGCCATGTTCAGGTCAGCTTGTGCAGTCACTGATAAAAAGTCTTCAATGTGTACTTTGTCTCCATTCCATGAAGTTCAGGGGTGATTACCATTTGGGGGAGCCTAGCTGGTTTCTTGCACAGATGATTTATGACTCTAAACAGACTGGTTATACTGGCCAGTGCCATTCATAATGTGAAGCTCAAAATGGACTGAAATTAGAATTTTAGCTGACGTGTTTGAAAGATCATTGTTTAAAGTGAAGACATGAAAATTATTAAAAGCCATTTCCACATAATGCCTTGGTGGTCAGGCAGCCTGTGTATGGATGGACTATCACTGATGAAAGATTACTCTGTGCCAAGGGCGATGCTAGAGCTTGTGTTTCTGCATCTCATTTAAAATTACTCCCAGCTAGGGGAGTGAATCCTATCTCTGATTTGGAAATGAAGAGGATCTGGTCCAAACACGATAAGTCAGGAATACCCACAGCCAGACAGGATCCACACTTAGGTCCCTGCCTGATGTCTGAACCATGGTGCCAAATTATTTCACTCAGGAAAGGACACACATTTTCAGGCTTTCATGTACTCTTTGGGTGGGAATCAAGCTTCTATTGTCTTCTGTCTTGTGCAAGTTCTATTGTTTGGGTCCCCATATGTCCTGTAAGGAAGAGAGAAAACCTAGCTAGCTACTTATAATAACAGCTATATACTTAAGATTGATAACTATCCAAGCACTTTTTAAGATGCTTTTGATTTTATTGAATTAAAAAATAATAGTAGTATGTCACCCAGAAACATGATAATATAACAAAGTAAGTGATCCTACTAACTTTTTTTTTTCTCTCTGCAGTTAATGTTTGTAATTGGGGTAGGGATGAATCGTATAAAAATGCATTTAGTGGGTGGGCCACAGTGGCTTGCCTGCCATGTTGGAGACCCAGATTCGATTCCCAGTGCCTGCCTGCCCGTGCAAAAAAATAAATGCAGTTAGTGGTGTTTTCCCAAAGCAGAGTTCAGGTTGTAAGGTACCACATTCACTCTCATCCAAGGATATGAGTTAGAGCAGGGGTGGAGGAATTAGAATATACGGGATGAGAACAGATCACAGGCTTCAATTACTTCACAGTATTAATGTATTGGTCCAAACATGTTAATGATAAGTCAGGAATACACACAAACAGCCGGGATCCACACTTAGGTGCCTGCCTGATGCCCGAACCATGAATGTACAAATTCTTAAAAAATAATGTTGTGGTACTATTTTTAATTTATGAAATTGGCTTGATTTATGTTTAACTATAAAATTGTTATCAATTATATTACTGCTTGTTGGAAGAGTATAAAGGACATTAAATGTGACTCCACACCCCCTGTCACACCCGCATCAGCTTACCCCAAAGTCCCCCAAATAAACTTTAGCCTAAGGTCATGTTATCAGTGTTAGGAGTGTGTTGGTATTTAATCATGAAAAATAGTCATGGTTAAATCTTTAAGAAACAGGCCTAAAGTAGAATCTATTAGCAGAAATCATGAGCCTATTCTTATTCTGGTCTTATGCAGCTATACCTATATCTATCTGTATATCTATCTAGTCATTTTTCTACCTATTTTGACATTACATTTGGCCCAGCTTTTTGTTCTTCCCATTGTTCCTTGGCCTTTATAACAATTCTCCATTGGTGAGATTAGTGATGAAAGAACAAGCATTTAAGGAACTCTCAAGTTTGGATACTCATTCAGGGACAGCCACTTGGCAGTCAACTGTGCTAATGAAGGCCTTCTGCTCCTGAGCCAGTCACCCGACTCAGCGCCAGTACCCCTTGGGAAACACCTACAATGTAGGTTGTTCTTTTACCACCTGTGCTGGTTTGAAATGATGTATGGACCCTAGAAAAGCCATGTTTTAATCTAAATCCCATTTCATAAAGACAGAATAATCCCTGTTCAATACTGTATGTTTGAAACTGTAAACAGATCATCTTTCTGGAGATGTGATTTAATCAAGAGGGGTTGATAAACTGGATTAGGTGACAACATGTCTCCACCCATTTGGGTGGGTCTTGATAAGTTTCTGGAGTCCTATAAAAGAGGAAAGATTTTGGAGAATGAAGGAGATTCAGAGAGAGCAGAGCAGAATGACACAGCCACGAGAAGCAGAGTCCACCAGCCAGCAATCTTTGGAGATGAATAAGGAAAATGCTTCCCGGGAGCCTTGTGAAACAGGAAGCCAGGAGAAAAAGCTAGCAGATGACGCCGTGTTCACTGTGTGCCTTTCCAGATGAGAGAGAAACTCTGACGGTGTTAGCCATGTGCCCTTCCACTTAAGAGAGAAACCCTGAACTTCATTGGCCCTCTTAAACCAAGGTGTCTTTCCCTGGATGCCTTAGTTTGGACATTTCCATAGACTTGGTTTAATTGGGACATTTTCTTGGCCTTAGAACTGTAAACTAACAATTTATTAAATTTCCCTTTTTAAAAGCCATTCTGTTTCTGGTATATTACATTCTGGCAGCTAGCAAACTAGAACACCACCTTTCTCCTACTTCAAGTTTGCACCTACCTCTATGACTTTGTGTATCTCCCCTTGATATGGAAACACAATAAGATCCTCTCTACTTGTACAAACTAGTCCATCCTTTACTGCAAATGGCAGATCCTGTTTCCTCCAGAACACATCTTGGAACCATATTGAACTTTTGCTTTTCTGAATTTCTCTAGCTTTCCAGTTTAGATATGGGTCTAAAAAGATCAACCCAAAATGAGCCAGATTAATGTCACTGCTTGGGCTGTAAGAAGATGATGATGTCCTCAAAGACACCAATCTATCAACATGCAAGTTCAGCATTCATTGTGAGGAAAAAGTTCCTAGACAAATGAATACCGGCTCTTGAGATCATCTCTCTGACCACATGCACCCTAACATTGAATTGATATTTTCATGTTTCTTGTGAATAAATGTAATCTCCAGAATTGCATGCTAAACAAGGATATATCTTTTATTTTTTAATTAATACCCCCAGTGTCTGATACATGACTATAATTAAATATTTGAAATAGAAAAAATCATTGTGATTGTACTTGTTTCAAAGGTAGAAAGCAAGATATAAGCATCTTTCATATTTTATTTGGTGCATAGTAAAAGTAAAATAAACATTTAATAGATATTGATTAAAATTAAATTATACAAATAAATATTAATATTTAATTTTATTTATGTTATTAATGGTGCAAAGCTGGGTCAATACTGATATATCTTTCACCTTTTACTCCCTTCTTTGCCTTTAATCTTTATACATTCAGATCTTTGGTTTGCATTATTTCCATTCAGAAAGATAATTGCAATTATAGAGAAATCTAAAAATCTTACAAGTTAAATAACATCAGAATTTTCATTAAACTACCATCCTACTGTTATCAACTCATTTTATCTTTGTGCCTCAATCTCTGAATTGTACAGCTATCTTGAAGAACCATTTATTGTTTTGGTTATAAATATTCCTCACTAAAATGGAGAAATCAGTGATGCAAATAGAAGTAAAGATACTGTGAAACTTTTCAGAAGAGAGATGCAGTGAATACTAATGCCCTTTATCCAGCCTCTTCCTGAATCTCCCAATCTAATATGCTCACTCATCAACATCATATTAACATTTCCAACAAGCAAGGGTTAGATCAGATATGTACACCTTCAATAATGTCATCATCCCTCTTCTTGAAGGTTCAAGGTGTAAGTAAGGCTGGCCAATGTGTCTTGTTGAACCAAGCTTTGAACCAAGTTGAGTGATAATGATGACAATAAGAATACATCCATCAGAGTCAATGACTGGCACTTCCAACAGCATCTGACATTTTTCTCTTGGAATACAGAAATAAAATAACAAACTCTGTCCAACTCACATCCTTGCCCCTTAGATATTTAAATAAAACCTGAATTCAAATTCAAAAGGCCACTCTTCTGCTATCCCAAGAGTTCTAATTGGCAATGTGAAATCTACCATCAGGTTATTTGCTGGTTACATTTTACTTCTCTGCTTTTTAATCTACATCTTGCCTGCCCACTTGCTCTCTTTTCCCACATGCGTATGCCATTTATACTTCATGACTACCCTCCATGCTCCAACTTGTCTTCCACAGTGTCTTCCCTCTCATGCTGCCAAGAAACACATGCAATTGCTGGTCAGTGATGAAACACGTAATCCAAAAAACCTGCTATGATGGATTTACTGCACTAGTGTGTATTTATGTACTGGAAACAAACAAGAGGCCTAAATGGAGTTGAGAGACTAAAAAATGGACTGTATTTCTTCATCCTTACAGGTGGTGATAGACACTGGACATCATCTCAAGAGCTTGAATGTTCACAACTTCTGCAATTCAAATGTATTTTGCTTCTCTTATATGAATTAATTATTCTTTCTTGATCACCCTTTTGGGTGGGGGCGGGGTGCATTGTCCGGGAATCGAACCTGGGTCTCCTGCATGAAAGGTGAGCATTCTACCAGTGAACTGCTATCTCCCTTTTTTGATCAGTATGATTCTCTCTTTTATTCACCAGCATGCCAGGGTTTGCGTTAGGTACTTCCACTGTCTTGTGTTCGGTCATTGGCCTTTAGTGCAATGTGGCTAGTATAAGTTTTTACTTTCTAATACATACTGTACAAGATTGTATCTTCCTAGATCACAGTATCTCCCAAGCAATGAGAAGAGTGACTGCCGCATGCTTGACAGCAGTGAATATTTTTTGAAAGACTTCATAAATCTTATACACTATTGTAAATGAGAGCCTATTTTTATTTTTTCATCTCCAGATCCTTTCTTTATCTCACTCTATTTAAGATGACATCACAAATATTCTCTGTTAAAGCCATCTCCCACATGAAAAGGAGCCTCCTCCATTTGTTTCTATGTCCTTACTCCTTTAAATTAAAATCCTATTTCTTAGCTTTAGAAGGAGGTGGAGTAAAGATCGGGATAATCTAATATTAAAGATTAAACTCAGGCTTCACTCCTTGAAGAGCAAGTGGTAAACTGAGATTTGAGAGGGAGATGAAAACATATTCATATGCAAGTCAGGTATTGTGCATCTTCAGAGCACTTAATGAAAACTGGTCTTGATGTAATTTCATTAATAAATTTTGGATAAGTAGAATTGTCAATTAAAATATTTTAGCTCAAGGGAGAGAGGGATATTTGGAATAGGCAAATTGTCAAAGGTTGAAGGCTATGTCTGACCTGAGTGTCACTTTACCCACCCTGGAGTTAATCACCTTTGTCAACTAGCATTTCAGCGTAGCAATAATTTGAATTCAGTGAGCATGTGAGCCAGTCCAAATACTTTTCTTCTTTCCTTGTTTCCTACTCAGGCAATATTTACCAGGAAATCTCTACATGTGAAAAGGAAATTTGAAAGTTATTTCATCCACAACTAGTTATATAACATCAAACTCTCTTCCTCACATTCCCCAGAGTGGATTATTTGCCTCACCTCATTACCATGAGAATATAGCATCCTATGGCCAGATTGCACCAAATGTTTCTAAATCACTTACACTAAGTTCAAGCCTGCCTTTCTTTTCAGTGATATTATTCAACCTCCTAAAGTTTAGCGCAAAGGCTTATAACATAGTCCTTTAACATATAATAATCCTTCCAGTATATGGACACAGTTTCCATGTACCCTATACAGTCGCTCTTTCTGTCTAGACACAACCGTCTAAACACAACCAGGTAAAATATTAATAGTATCTTTAGACAATCTATATATTGACAGTGCTACCTTCAAAGGCCCAAGTTCAGAAGTGATCACAATATTCCAGATTGATCTAGCTAACACATTTTACAATGGCAATTTACATAGAAATATTTATAAAAGTACAACTTCTGTCCTCTCCTCCAACTCAATAAATAAAATATTGTGTGACTTTCATATAATTTATTTTATTGACTTTACTATACTTTTGTCTTTTCTCTGGCCAAGACCCCTCTCTTTGTCTCTTTGTGTTTCTTGTAGAAAATATAAATAGCACAGATATTTCACAGGACTAGGCTTTTCTTTCTTTTTTTTTCACTAAATGACTTCCAAATGTTCTTCCTAAGTCATAACAGATTTGGATTGTTGTCATGAGCACTGGGGGTGGGGGTGGGAGAAAGCATCAAATGTCCTCAAATTGGGGTGCTCTCACCAAAGCCCCTAACCAAATGGGACTATTTGATGCCATTTTAATTAAATTTCCTGCTCAATTAAGGTGAACTATTTTTACTCAGATTTCTTTTCACTAGGTTGACCAGTCAATTTGTCATCTTGTCCTGAGACAACACTGAAAGATTCATAAATGTATAGGTAAGAATGTCAATAGAGCAACTCGATAGTTCTGGATTTTAGTCAAGAAATGAACTTCTCCAAGGCTCAGTTTTCAACATATGGGAAGGAGATGGATTTATCACTATTTTGTAGCTTATTTGTGTGTGTAAAGAGAGGTAAAGATGCATGTGTACCATCAGATGTAGTGGCTGTATCTAAATACTTTTAAGAGCACATTAGCTATTCTGACATTTATAGACAGTACATAAATACTATTCTTACATTGAATTGTTTGCTTTGCAGCTCACATAAGAAACAAGTATTTTTTTAAGTTCCTTCCTCTGGAGGAAACTCATCTTCTTCCTTGTGAATTATCGTTAATATAAAGAGAGACATCTCCAATATTGTGTGATGGGGAGAAGGGTATGTATGCACTATCCTATTAAAACAATAATGCAGGTTAGGAGATAAGAGATAATTCATGGCATTTGTGGATAGTCATTTTGATGTATGTCTATATGAACTACATGATGTTGTAAACACTTCATGATAGTTATATACTATTTTTTACCCTATGACATGATTAACAGACATCCTCACTATATCTAATCTCGTATTATATTCCTGACACTACCCACATCCTTTGAACCATCTTCAAGCTGAATAGGGTGAGGGGCATAGTGACGGAAATACTCCAGGGTAGCACCAAATTGAATGCATTGAAAGGTAATGTCCCTACATCTCAAGGAGGAAGGCTCAGGAGAGCTGACCAGCTAAAGTAACTGAAAAAAGAAAGGCTCATTAGATGTCTCCACCAGCTCCTCTCTCTTTTCACATCTCCCTTCTGAGATGATGCTATAGTCACCAGAAAGCTGTCCTTTTAAGTGCTGTGCAGGAAAATTACAATATGAAGTATTTTAAAGGAGGTGTGATATAATAGAAAGAGCAAGCATGGACCACCTTTAATCTGATACTTTCTCAGGGATCCAGGTTAGTCTTACAAGAATGATCAGAATCATTTTTGAATTCAGAGATCATACCTATCAACAGAGCCATGAGCTTTAATCTGATAAAGTCGCTCAGGGTTGAAATGTTGTGTATACCTGCAGAGGGGTACAGTCTTCTTTTAGACTTCATGTTTACAATGCCAGATGCAATTCATTGTGTGGCTTAGAGAGGCAACATATTTTTAAGGGAGGGGGAAGTGACACAACTTGTAGGATAAATGATATTTACTGAGCATCTACTATGTGAGAAACACCATTTCACTTGGTTCCCACAGCTTGTTGAGAATTGTCATTACTAATATGTTTAGCATTGAACAACTTACTGAACCCATGATGTAGATAAATTGAAACATTAGCATCCAAATCCATGTCTAATCTTTTCCTAAATCCTTAGGCTTTTCATAATCATTTGCTGCCTTTCTAGAAAAAAAAGTCACTGCTTATTATAGCAGGGAGTCATTCAATGTATTTACAAAGATTTTTATAAAAATAATTAAAACACCAAGAGTCCCATTTTTCTAAATGCTGAAATTTCAGTTATCTGAAAAATTAACTTCTATGGAACACTTCATTGCATAACACTGCTGGATAAATGACATTTTCATAAGCTGCTGATAGTAGTGTAAGTTGGTACAAATATCTTGGATAGAAATTAACATAAATATATATATACATATATATATTATAAATACATACATCTAAATATTCATATCTTTAAAATGTGCATGCTCCAAAATTCAATTTCTGAGAATCTATGCAAAAATATAAAATGTATATTCAACATTATTTACAATAATAAAATTTCAACTCATTCTAAATGTTCTACTACAATGTTTTTTAAAATTCTTAACCACTTGGATATTATGCAACCATTAAAAGACTTCCAAGGAGTTCTTAATGAAACAAGAGAGTATATGGCAAGAAAGGTAAGTAAAACTAGCAGAGACTAAATATTAATTGTATATATATACTTGTGTATACACGTACACACACATACATAGACCAGGTAACTAGGCTAAAATAAGTATAGAAGAAAGTTAAAAAACATACCTTTATGCTAACTTTGTAATTCAGGGTAATATTTTCTTGCTTCCTTTAACTTTTCAGGAAAATCTGAATTTGCTCCTACTTTCTCTAGTCATATGAGAAACATTCATTTATCCATCCACTTGTCTATGTAAAGATAATTTACAATTGCTGTTACTACATTATGGTACATGAAGGATAGATAGAAAATGCAGAAAATTAATATCTTCCATGAGGCAGTGTCTTGCCATCTAGTTATGGTGCCTAGATTGTGAAGCTCCTAAATCAATTTCAATCAATTAGGCGAAAATTAAGTAAAACTTGTTTTTGGAAATAATGGTGGTTGTGGTTCTCAGAAATGTGGATTTTATGAATGAATATAATGGAAAAAATATTAGGGTGGTCAACAGGCAGCTGCCAAATTTTAGAATGGAAAGTAAATAAATTAAACATATTGTTTGTGTGATTACTTTTAGTACAAAAGCATTAAAATCACATTTCCTCCATTGATGAATATTTGAATAAAACTGAATTCTTTTGGAAAATTTGCCAAACTGGAGAGTTCTACTTAACTAGTAAAAAGAAAAGAATTCATATTAATTAATTTGTCTGGAGCATTATTTTGATTGCATTTATTAACAAAAATCTGGTTTCCTATGGGAAATTTGAAACAAAGTTCTTAATGCTGCTTATTCAGTGTAGTGTATTCTGAGCACATTCTCTTGAGGTCATTCATATCAAAACTGTACACTTCGGAGACCTAATTTCTCAACTAAAAATTATTTATCCCTTAAGAGATTCTGCGTATCATAGTCAGGCAATAGTGTTCAACATTTGGGAGCCACACTGGTAAACTATGACCCCTCTTGATCATCATTATCATCATCGTCATCTTTTTCATTATTATCAGCTTCATCACCATCATCAACAGCATCACCATCATCATTACGATTGCCTTCATTATCACTACCATCATCATCTGTATCATCAATACCATCGTCATATTTGTTGGCACACTTTTGGGTCATCAGTTATGCTAAAGTCATTCACATGGAGTTTTTTCAACAAATATTTCTTCTACCCTCGTGAGACCTCTATAGACGAAGCATCCCCAATATCAGATGAGGACCAGAGATTTAGAGGAGTTATCTTTGCTATCTAAGAACACAGAGCAAGTAAACAGCAGAAGTCTTCAGAAGCCTGACCCTGGAGCCTGCTTTATTAATCACACACTAAAGCAAATGGAGCACATCTGGTTCAATATATTTTCTGCCTTACCTTCCTCAGGTATCTGTTTTGACAGTAAAGCAAAATAGTACATAAGAAGCAGAAAAAATATGGAATAATGTAAAATATAAGAATATCTAAAATAGCCTCATTAATTAGCTGTCCTCGGGGGTAAAGTGATGGAGATGAGGTTGTGAAGAAATAAGTATATTAATACATGTGGAGAGAAGAGGTAAAATTGCCCAAATAATATAAGACTTTTCCTTTTGAACATGGATATGCTTCACAGGCTGTAATTTTATCACAATTTTTCCATCTGAAATATAAAGTCTTCTCTTACCAGGATTTTCCCAATATCTGAACTTTTTACCTGGGAATCTGGCACATTCATTCTTCAGCAAATCATGAAAACATTTCTGTAAGTCCTAGCAAATTTTATAATATCATGTGTAAATATATTCATATGAACTGAACTTCTCAAAAGGGCTATCTATGAACAAGTGACTCCTTAGTACACTCGTTTTAGGTTTGATTAGTAAATATAGATCCGTTTAAATTAAGATTCAAATAATAAAATCACACATGGTGTGATATTTTTACATTAAAATATAAAGAAAACACTTTGTGTTGTAGCTTTTGTTTCAAGACGTGAGTGGAAGGATAACAATTGCTTTTTCTTTGATAGGCATGTTCTCTCTTTTGGATCCTGCCTGCAACACTCTCTCCTTTACACAGAAGTCATTTTTAAAATTTTTGCTCCTTGTTATCCTTTATAAAGTTTTTCACCTGATAGAGAGCCACTTGTCATTAAGCTAATATAACATAGTTCTGCAATTTATTTGGTCCATAACAATAATGTTTTTTTCATAAATATGAGTTTTAAAAGAGCACAGTTCATTCTCTTAAGTGTGTCTGAATGCAAGACTTCTGCCCATGGTGCTTTGAAGGTGTAAAACAAGTTATTGTTCAGTTAAAATGGCTCTAGATTTTTAATCAGATATTTTGCTAAGTTGGAGGGATATTTGTACATAAGACAGGCAGAAAGAGAAGAGCTTGTAAATATCTGAGTTGAATTAAATATATGGTTTTTAATTTGGTATCTTCATCAGAATTTGGATCCATTTTGTATTTTCCTTATCAAGTTCTCTCAAGATGAGGTAAAACACTTTAAAAGCATGTAAAAACGATGTAAACATGTAAAATCACTAGATCCTTTTAAAACCCCTTGGCAAAACATATATACACACATTATCCGATGCTCAATATCATTCTAATTTAAAGCTGTGGAAAAAGACATTGTGTTCAATAATCTTCACACAGTCTCTCATTTAACTCTTCTCATCCAGTAAGACAATGGTAGAGCATGTTTTATTCTCTCTTTGATAAATGAGAAAACATATATACAAGGAATGTATTTGCCACAGAGTCACAGAGCTAATATGTTTTAATGCACTATTCTAATTCTCTTTTCCTTACATCTTATTGACAAACCTTACATAGCTTCTGGGTTCTACCAATACATATTTCAGTTGCCAGTAATTGCCAACTCTTAAATACAGTTGCTACATTTGATTGGCAACTTCTTAATGGTAGGTTCTAGGCAATACCTCATTTAAATATCACAACCCTATGGAGTTGAGGCTATGATCTGTGAATTACACCTAAGGGAATGACACGAGTCATTGGAAGTGTTTCCTCTATTTACCTTATCATTAACCATCACTATGGGCAGAGAACATCGATTTTGCTGTGACTTTGTGCATATCACTTGGTATTGAGATACTTGTCCACTGAAAGAAATTAATATTTTATGCTGTGGAAATCACAGTGGTCAGACCAATGCATAGCTTTGTTAAACTGCTTAATAGAATCCTGAATCACAGGGTGATGCCATTAAAGAATGGCAATATATTCCATAGAATACAGTAATCAGAAGTGTCCCATGGTCATTAACCTCTGGGATTTCCCACTGGCCAACCATGTTTCATTTACAACTAAGCAGAACACAAAATGGTTTTTATTGCTCCCTGGATTAGAGAAATTCATTTGGAAAGTGGATGCCAGTAAATTATTCTGTAGGGTACAATTCATTAACATTCCCTTAGGGATTGCTGACATTTGGGGGCTCAGTGTTCGTTATGCCAGAGACACCACTCATCCAATTCCACAGGAAAGAAGATGAACTTTCTGAGTAGTACCGTTATTCATTTCAAGTAGACAGGCAACATTCTGTGAGACCTGGCCCTGTCGTTAACCCTTACATTGTGTGTTCTCCTGTAAAGAGATGAAACAATTCCAGGGAATGGCTAGGAGGGAATTTCCAGCAATTCTGATCTCTGATTCTTTCAATAGAAAGCTATTGATGACTGTTAGCCTGAGCACATTTTGTGAAATTTAGGAAAAGAATAAAGAGCATTGATTATAATTTGGGAAACTTTTCTTACAATTTACTTCTCCTTCCGACTTCCTTATCTCTTAGTTAATTCTCCTCTTGTAGCAGGATTAGACTGAACTACAAATGCTGCCTCTAACATCTGATATTCCAAAAACTGGATAGTTTTTCAGTTCTGAATAAGAGAACATTTTCCTATTTATCTTCTCCTGGGAGTATGGGATGATGCAGTGGTTCACAAACTTAAGCATATGTAAAAATTACCTGGATATTCATTAAAATGCAGCTTCCTAGATCTCACATTCCTGGATTCTGAATCAGGATTCAGAGAAATGCCTAGTGACATTTTCTCTTACTTGATTATTCTTTAAAAAAATCTCTTATTAAAGTAATTTGATGCACTGTTTGTGGGAAACACACTGTCTAAACATACAGTTAAAGTTGGGGTTGAAGATATTTATATGGCTTTGGGGCCAAATCCAGCCCAGAGTTTATTTTGAAAAATGAGTTTATTGGAACATGGCTAAACTCACTTGTGTACAAATTATCTACGGCTGCATACATGCCACAGTGGCAGAGTTGAGTGCTTATGACAGAGAATGTACAGCCTGCAGTGCCTAAAATATTTATTTCTTGGCCTTTTGTAGAAAAATTTTGCTGACCCCTTTTCTAAAATCCTGAACTATACTTCCATTATGTGTTCAGACCCTTGTACTAAATATCCTCAAGTTCTACCACTATAAAAATGATATAATGCAAAGCCACAAATATTTAAGTCCACTTCATTTTTAGCCATTAAATTCCTCCAGTGAGGCCTTTGTTGGTGTGAAACCTGATCTAAATGGAGTGGCATGACCAAGAAGAGCTTCCCCTCATATCAGGAGGTAGGGTAGTTGAGCTGGTGGGACTGTGTGTGTGTGTTCTGACACCTCTCCCACCCCAACCATAAGTAAAAATTGGTTTACATTTAAAGGAATCTAATTGTTCCAGATCCTATCCGGAAACACGAGAGAAGAGTTTATTGTACAGTAGGCTGACTCTAGGCTCATTTCCTAGAATGTTTTTTTAATATATTTTTTTGAGAAATCTTCACACATGTATGTTCCATACATGGTGTGCAATCAGTGGCTCACAATATCATCACATAGTTTTATATTCATCACCATGATCATTTTTTAGAACATTTGCTTCAATCCAGAAAAAGAAATAAAAAGAAAAAACTCATACATACCAGACCCCTTACCCCTCCTTCTCATTGAACACTAGTGTTTCCATCTGCCCAATTAATTTTACCCTTTGCCCCCTATTATTTATTTATTTTTAATCCATAATTTTTTGCACATCTGTCCATACCCTGGATTAAAGGAGCATCAAACACAAAGTTTTCACACTCACAGAGTCACATCGTAAACATTATATTTTTATACAATCGTCTTCAAGAAACAAGGCTAATGGAATACAGTTCAACAGTTTCAGATACTTCCCTCCAGCCATAAACTAAAAAGTACACCATAAACTAAAATGGGATATCTATATAATGCATAGGTATAACCTCCAGGTAACCTCTCAACTCTGTTTGAAATCTCTCAGCCACTGAAACTTTATACTGTCTCTTTATCTTTTTGCCCTTTTGGCCAAGAAGGTTTTCTCAATCCCTTGATGTAGGGTCCTAGTTCATCCCAGGATTTCTGTCCCACATTGCCAGGGAGATTTACAACCCTGGGAGTCATGTCCCTCTTAGGAGGGAGGGCAGTGAGTTCACCTGACAAGTTGGCTTTAGAGAGAGAAGCCACATCTAAGCAGCAAAAGAGGTTCTCTGGGAATGACTCTTAGGACTAATTTTAAGTAGGCTTAGCCTATCCTTTGTAGTAAGAAGTTTCTAGGGTGAACCCCAAGATCAAGGGCTTGGCCTTTTGATTTGTCTGTCCCCACTGTTTGTGAGAATATCAGACATTCTCCAAATGGGGAAGTTGAGTATTGCCTCCTTTCTCCCCAGTATCCCAAAGGAACTTTGCAAATACTTCTTTTTCCACTGCCTAAATAACTCTGGGATATATCAGGGCATCACACTAACCTGGACAAACCAACAAAATCTCACGCCCTATTCAAGATTCCATGTACTTATGGTGTTCAACTAAACTGACTATACAAATTAAATTAGGAAATGTACTACCCAAAATATAAATTTTGCACCCAACAAACATCTCTCCCTTTAGTCTTACATAGAAGGTGCAGTTTTAAAATACAGACAATATCATCCTTTACCCTGTATTATGATTTACCTTAGTGCTATCCAGATCAGCTTCATTCACATCTAATCACTTTTTCAAGTTTTAAACAATTCTTGTTTGGGATACTTTCAAAGCCACAGAGCTGAAACTCTGAGTCTCCTGGAGTGATCTTGATACCTAGAAATAGTGAATCTTTGATACTGTTTGTCATGAGCTTTGTCTATATAATGTTACAAATCACCTTACTTTGAAAATTACCTATCTTTGAAGTTTCTAAGGATGATCTCATGCTTCTGACATCTTAAACATCAGATGAAGGAGATTATACTTACCTATTTTAAATGTTTCCATGATCTCCAAACCCACCATCTTTTAAGTCAACATTTTAGATCGCATCTGTCCCATACTTCCTACCTTGCAACTAAAGTTTCTGTTGCAATCATGACCTGACATATGAAATTTATGTCATCTACTTATGCCTAACATTTTATAATTACCTTAACAAGACAGTTAGATACTTATTATCATTAAAATATATTTTGTGCCAACAAGGTTTTTCATAGCCTGATGCAGAAGTCATATTTCCTACTTTCTTCTGTTATTCTCCATAACACCTAGTACAGTGAATGTACCTAGCACTAACTAGGTGTTATAGATGTTATTAGGTACAATCAGTTCACTAAAATCTGCTACTGAAACAAAGAGAAATTCAAGGATGACCTAGAGGATTCAAACTATCACAACATTATCTTCTTTTAGGTTTTAATTTAACAAATTGCATTATTTTATTTATAATAGAAATTCCAAGAAAAGTCTGGTCTATATAAAGTTATATCACCATCATAATAGATGGTTTCTAGGGGTTAATGGAGATGGTGCTCATGTATTTTTAGAGTATTATTACTATAGTTCCATGGCTTTCATTGTACATATTGAGAAAAAAACTATATTTTTCAAAACTCAAAAAAGAAAACATTGAGCCAACTGGCAATCAGGAACTGACATAATATCATTAGCCTCCAAAATAGCAAAAGTTGGGAAGAAACGGTACAATATAATGGTGGTGAAGAGTTTTTCAGCAGCTCATAGAGCTGAAAATGTATAGAACATGTCAGTGGTATCTTAAAATTATATGTTTTATTTGAACTCAGGTGCAATCGCCCAGATTCTTATTGAAGAACACCCATTTCTAATATTTGCATCTTATTCCTGGAACATTTTAACTTTTTATTGCCACTGTTTACACAAAATGTACTGTAATATAAATGGCTTTCATAAAAGTTGCCAATGTCCAACCACCTGCTGTGTGCTGACAGCAATAGCAACAATTCTGTTGCTGCAAAATAATATTCAATTGCAATATTGACTGTCAGATCCACAAATCGTTCTCTCTGGCTATGTGGTTTGTTGGAACAGGAACATATTTACTAAGACTCCTTTGCTATCTCTCAGCCTTACTGGCATTATTTGTTTTGATTGATTCCACAGTGGCATGGGACAAGCAGAAATGAGATCTTTTTTGAAAACCTCATTTTACTGCAGTTTATATGGTGAGTGGCAACTGAAAAGTGTGAAGTTTGGAGAATTTGAAAATGGTAAGCCCAATGACAGAAAGTTCAGTGCTCAATGGAAATGCTCCCCCGCCATTTTGCCGGTGATATCTCACTGCAGGTGTTGGAATTCTGCCAGGGTTGACAAACTAGGATGTCAGAAAGAAAGGTCTTGTTGGGAAGCCAGTAACTTAATCTGGTAGGAGGAACTAGTTGCACAGATAGCAGATATGTTCTCCATATACTGAGATAAGGCTACTATTATTTGGAGGAAATGGTGAGGGGGTAGGGAAAGAGGAGGAAGGATAGATTTATTCAGTGAAAGTTCTAAAGCACAGATCAATGCCCAAAACATAGCAGCAGTTAAAATTGCATATGCCCAAAGTCTGAGAAGCCAATATAAATGGGCTACACAAACCTGGTATATATGTCCAGGTGTATATTATGGGGGCTGTAGGCTCCTGGACAGCACTTGCCCCATCTAAATTACACACCCAATTCTTAGTTCCTCCCAATCAGTGCTGTAGTAGATGTGAGAATGTATTTCCAGATCCTCAGGTTTCTGGGTTGTTTTTTCCTCAAAAAGTCAGAAATCATCATTTTTATGTAAAATAAAATCCCCAAATTCTAAATAACAGGGCAAGGCAGCCTGGAGAGTTCAGTCCCCCTGGACACAGAGTGGAACAGAGAATAGCAAAGAATAGATCTGCATTAGGGGACAGGGACAACACACAATGAAGTACTAGTACTCACTGCCTTCTCATGCCTTTGAGTTATAGTGTATATTTTCAACCACCATGTTGCCAGATTCTTTGTTTATTTCTCAGTCCTCATCACAATGTTAACACAGATGATGATCTTCTTAGAACATATGGGCTTCATTGAGATACATGGTCACCACAATCTTCAGGTTTTTCCGCATACCTATCAGCTGTCCTTCTCCATCTACCATGTCTGAGCCTCCTTCTTCAAGTTTCATTCTCACCTGGGGTGTTTTGTCTCTACTGTTGAAGTCCAATAGCATTAAATATCATCTATATGCCTGTATTCCCAGACATATAACTCCATAAACCTCAAACACTAATTTGTTAATCAGTTTCTTATTCAATAACCTTGCTTGTTCTCACCAATAGTCATCTCAAATATAAGATGACCCACACCAAATGTTTAATTTTCATCTGAAGTTGCTCAACTAGTAGACCTTATCACATTGCTAAATGATACAATTGTTTCCATACTTATTCAGTTGAACATTTCTCACTTTTCTTTGAATCATTTCTTCTTCTCATACCCCATATTTAATCTATGAACAAATCTTGTAGACATCCATTATCACTTGCCTATTTCACAGAGAATGGTCAAAACCTTATGGTCTTTGTTCTGTTTTGCTAGCTGCTGGAATGCAATATACCAGAAACAGAATGGCTTTTAAAAAGGGGAATTTAATGAATTGCTAGTTTACAGTTCTAAGGCCAAGAAAATGTCCCAATTAAAACAAGTCTACAGAACTGTCCAATCAAAGGCATCCAGGGAAAGATATCTTGGTTCAAGAAGGCCGATGACATTCAGGGTTTCTCTCTCAAGTGAGAAGGCACATGGTAAACACAGTCAGGGCTTCTGTCTTGGCTGGAAGGGCACATGGCGAACACGGTGTCATCTGCCAGCTTTCTCTCCTGGCTTCTGGTTTCATGAAGCTCCCCAGGAGGCATTTTCCTTCTTTATCTCCAAAGGTCACTGGCTAGTGGACTCTCTGCTTCATGGTACTACTTTTTCTGAATCTCTTTCTCCAAAATATTTCCTCTTTTATAAGACTCCAATAAACCAATCAAGACCCACCCAAATGGGTGGAGACATGTCGTCACCTAATCCATCTTAACAACCACTCTTGACTAAAATACATCATCCAGGGAGATGATCTGATTACAGTTTCAAACATACAGTATTGAATAGGGATTATTCTACTTATATGAAATGAGATTTTGATTAAAACATGACTTTTCTAGGGGGCATACTTTCTTTCAAACCAGCACAGCCTTCTTTGAGCTACATGTTTGTTCTAGTTTGCTAGCTGCCAGAATGCAATATACCAGAACAGAGTAGCTTTTAAAAGGGGGAATTTATTAAGTTGCAAGTTTACAGTTCTAAGGCCCTGAAAATGTACCAATTAAAACAACTCTATAAAACTGTCCAAATTAAGGCATCAACAAGAAAGGCCAATGACGTTCAGAGTTTCACTCTTAACCGAAAAAGCACATGGTAAACATGGTGACACCCATTATCTTTCTCTCCAGGCTTCCTGTCTCATGAAACTCTACCAGGGTGCTTTCCTTCTTCATCTCTAAAGAGCTCTGGTTGTGCACACTCTCGTGATTCTCATGGCTCTGCCTCTCTCTCCAAAATGTTTCCTCATTTAAAGGATTCCAGTAAACTCTTCAAAACCCACCTGGAATGGGTGGAGTCACATCTCCCTCTAAGCAAAGATTAATGCACACAATTGGGTAAGTCACATCTCTGTGGAAATAATCTAATCAAGTTCCCAGCCAGCAATATTGAATAAGGATTAAAGGACATGGCTTTTCTTGGGTATACCACGGATTCAAACTGGCACAATGCTCAAGCTATTTGGTATTTTGACTTTAGTCCCAATCTTTGCTGCCCTGATTACTCATTCTGGCCTGTGCTGGTTTGAAAAGATTTATATACCATGTTTTAATCCGAATTCCATTTGTAAAGACAGCCATTTCTTCTATCCCTATTCAGTCCTGTATGTTGGAAACTTTAATTAGATCATCTCCATGGAGACCTGATTCAATCA
>PVIY010027077.1:0-34591 GCA_004026745.1 Myrmecophaga tridactyla
TAGGCCCCACTGGGACACCTGTGGACCCCAATGCTCACGTGTGACTGGGGTCTCCTGTATGCTTTAGCCTCCCTCCTGCATTGCATCCCCCCGTTTCCTGAATACTCTGTCTTCTGCTTTCTGATCACCACTCTCATTTTGATGGCGCACATTCCTGGTAGCTTCTTAGAAAGAGTGTGTGGGAGGAAAATTTGATGAGCCATTATTTGGATAATGGGTTCAGTCCGTCATTACCCTTGATTGATAAAACTATCAATAAATTCCAGGTGGAAAAATTTTTCCCTTGGGATTTGTGAAGGCTCTGTGCCATATCTTCTAATTTCCAATAATGTTGTTAAAAAGTCCAGTGTCAAAACCCTGGTCTTTTGCGTATGACAAGTTTTGGGCAGCTTTTGATATATCTTGACATGCTTCTGTGCGGGGCACCCTGATGACTCTTTCAATATGGGAACAATTATCCTACATTTCTGGAAAATTGTCAAGTATTATTTCATCAATAATTTCCTCTGCTCTTTTTGCTGGAAATCCTATTTTTTAGGCACTGAACTTCCGGACTATCAAGCACCTACGATGTAGCCAGGCACCGTTAAACCATTTGCATTTGTTAATTTCTTTGCAGAAACTTTCCTGAGCCTTCAACTCAGGATGGATCCCATTTTGCAAACTCTCCCATACCCTTACTTTCCCTCATTGTCTTCATCATAATTCTGATTAAAAAAAAATGATGAATGTAATTATTCATTCAGACCTCTTTACTTACTAGTCTGCATGTTTGATGAGGGCTGGGATGGCAGATTGGGTCCATTTCATTCATCCCTTTGGTTCAGCAGATATCAGTAAGTATGTGCCAGGTAAATGACTAAATGAATCAAATAAATTATAATCCTGCACAACCCGTAAAGTGGGAACCACTATCCATTTCACAGATGAGGAAACTGAGACACAGTGAGGTCCCATCATTGTCCCACGGTCACATGGATTAGAAGCAGGGCAGAGCCCACAATAGGACCCAGCACTGTCTGTCTGGGCCCTAACATCTGTGAGCTCAGCCACTGAGCTAAAGATTCCTCTCTAGACTGTCTGCCCCTGTCTCTCTGACTGTCCCTGCCCCTTGCTGACTTCTGCCCAGAGACCTGACATTCCTGGAGGAAGGAGCATCTTAATTAGGCCACCGTGCAGCTGTTGAGGGAGTTGCCTGGTCCCCCGTGGAGGTGGAGGTTTCAGTAAGAAGCCCTCACTCTGCAGGGCTGGGGGCGAGGAGCTACGAGATTTGTCAAGTTGTTCTGGGATCCTTGGAAATGGGCAGCGTCCCAGAATCATAGTGTCGTCATCGTTATTATTGTTTTATCTTATCTGTTCTGGAGAACAACCATTTTGAGATTGGGCAAAAATACAGCCTAATATATTTAAACATATATATTTTTATTTTTATATAATTTAAAAATAGACGCATTGATGTACATTTTCCAAGTGCCTGCCTGCTGAATTCCTAATGTAATACAACATGACTCAGAGCTAAATTTAAAGAGAGAAGCACATATGTTTAAAGCAGGCACCAACTTCCAATCTGAGGAGAAACAGAGTCAGAAGTATTTTTTTTTAGCGTTCAAGTGGACTGAGTGCAAAGTGAATTATCTCCAAGCCATCTGGGAAGTCTGGTGTTTTTCAGTGCCTTCACAACTCTAATTTTAAGCCGTTATTTGGCCTTTAAATAACAATGTCTCTTCTTTCCATTGGAATTTGCACCAGATTCCGCATTTATTGCGCTATTGACTCCAAAAAGAGACCTATCTTTGAGAGCAAAAAGAGCAAAAGTTATTGAGCGCATTACTCTGCAGATTGGCTCCGGGAAAAAACAGCAGTCTGATATTTTCAAATGAAGTTTGACATATTCTGGGACGGCATATTGCACTCACCAAAAACAAGCTGGCTGTGCCCAGAGGGGAAAGCTTAATTAAAGCCCCCTTCACAGCATGCAACTCGAGGAAAAAGACTCAGGGTGCACTGCAAATGACCTTCAAATTGTTCCAAGAGGTTCTCATCCACTAATGGTCTTTGATTTTCACCTTGATATTCAAGGACAGTACAATACAATTATGGAATCATAGCTCCCAAGGTTTCTGGTTTAACTTACCAAGCAATGTTAGGGATCCCCTGCACTGAATCCCAGATAAGTGTCCACTTAATTTTCACTTGAATACTTTACTCATGGGGAACTCATTGCCTACACAAGGTAGGAAACTTTTTGAAATATTAGACTAACATCTTCCTTCCTGAAGCTCCCACAACTGGTTTTCATTCTTGCCACCAGGAAACACAGAAGGAGTCCCTCCCTGGTTGATGAGAGTGTGAGTTGAAGGTCCTGCTCTCATCTTCTCATTTCCAAATTAAGCATGCCCACCTCCTGTAAGAAAAGACATGAAGATTTGGACAGGCTCTCTCTCCAATACAAAGAAAGTAATTTTTCTGAAACCTGTGCATAGTGGACAGGACAGAAACAAAGGAGAGGTCTTGAACCTTCTTAAGACCAGATTTGGCCATTATTTTGTAGTGAATCTCAAATCTTCTTTTCCTTCTACAACCTCTGTGCATATTCTCTTCAGAAGTGTGGACTTTGCTGATAATTACATTCTGATTAGTACAGAGGTTCTCAACTGGAATGGCCTACAGACAACATAACCTCAGATCTTCTGTTCCTATCTCCTCTTTCTGCCACGAGAATAAAACATACCAACAAACATCTCAGAATTAATGCAAGATGACTCCAATCAAGACGTTATGGGGTACCTGAGTGCATTGTCAATGTGTGGCCCAAAGGGTGATGACCCACAGTAGATGACAGGCCCTACATGACTGGGCTCCCATGACCTCCCTGACCTTGGCTCCTATCTACCTTTGCCCTTCCACTTTGGTCTCCTCACTGTTCCTGACACACGTCTCAGGAATTTTGTACTTGCTCTTCCTTCTGCTTGGAATGCTCTTCCTTCAAATATCCTCACGGCTTTGATTCCTGACTTGATATAGGACCCTACTCAAGGATCCTCTTATGAGACCAACCTGTTAAAATGGCTACCTCCTCATGATTCTGTCCATTTATCCTGCTTTATCTTCCTTCTTAACACATCTAATCACATGAAAATTTATCTATTCCTTTTTCATCATCTACTTCCCCTCATAGAATGTAGGCTCTGTAAGGCAGTGACTTTGTCTGATTTTTTCACCCTGCAGTATCCCCTGGGCCTAAACTGTGTCAAATAGTATTCAATTAAATAATATTTATTGGATGAGTACTTGAGGATCAATGTGTGGAATCTCAGAATATCCTGCAGATGGACTTGAGAATGACTGAATGAGCTTTAATGCCATTTCTTTCACTAGCCCTTTCTAATCCCCATTTAAAGTTACTCTCCCGTCTATAAGTTCTTTATACACTCTTCGGCCACTACCCAAATTGCCTTGATCTGACAGCACCTCAAGTTTTAGTCAACTTGTATTCATATCTCTCCTGTTAGGAACCATTTCTGGAGAGCAACCATCTAACCAGATGCTAGCAGGGGCTCAGAAAAAATGAGGTAAAAAAAGAAATGATGCTTCCTCCCTTCCCTCCAGCCCTGCTCTGCCTGTTCTCTTTAATGGGAAGGTTTATTGGTGCTAGCTATTCATTTTGAAAACCTGTCATATCCCAGTACTATTTGGGTACTGGTTAGTTGGTTAGCAATTTGGGCAAGGTGCAATATAATGAATATTTTAAAGAACTTCTATTATCTGTTCAGTTATGTTCAACATAATGTCAGGGATTATTCAGAGTTAATTAAAAAAATGTCCTTTTACAACTCAACAATAAAAAGACAACTCAATTGAAAATGGACAAAGGATTTGAACGAGCATTTCTCCAAAGATTTACAAATGACCAGTTAAACAGAGAAAATATGCTCAGCATCCTTAATCATTAGGGTAATGCAAATTCAAAACCACAATGGGATTTCACTTCACATCCACTAGGATGGCTATAATCAAAAAGGCAACCAATGAAAGTGTTGGCAAGGATGTGGAAAAATTATAACCGTCGTGCATTGCTGGTGGGAATGTAAAATGGCATAGCCATTTTGGAAAACAATTTGGCAGTTCCTCAAAAAGTTAAGCAGAGTTACCATATGACCCAGCAGTTCCACTCCCAGATAAATATCTGAGAGAATTGAAAACATATGTTCACAAAATAATTTGTACATGAATGTTCACAGCAGCCTTATTCATAATAGTTCACAAAGTGGAAACAACCCAAACGTCCATCAACTGATGAATGAATAAATAAAATGTGATATATCCATTCCTTTCAGCCATAAGAAGGAATGAAGCACTGACGCATGCTACAACACGGATAAACTTTGAAAACATGATGCCGAGTAAAAGAAGCCAGTCACAAAAGGCCACATAGTATCTGATTCCATTTATATGAAATGTCCAGAATAGGCAAGTCCATAGAGACCGAAAGCAGACTAGTGGTTCCCGGAGACCTGGGCAAGCAGAGCATGGGGAAAGACTGCTAAAATATGGGGTTTAAATGTTCTAGAATTAGATGGTGGTGGTGTTGGCATGAATTTGTGAGTATTTTAAGTCAAGAATTATATGCTTTAGAAAGGGTGAATTATATTTCAATAAAGCTGTTATAAAAATAACACTCCTCACCTTTGAGTAATTAAATGTTTAATAGAAGTAATTACCATAATTAGCTCTTACATACTCAAATCTACTACGAGAAAGAACAATACACAAACAAAGCAGTTAAATAGTTAATTACCATCTTCATAACCTTCAATTATGTCCCTGCTGGCATCAAATAACACAAGGCTTGGATGACTTGAGCTGAGATAAAACAAGGGTCTCTTCCTTTGGAATATTAAGTGGGGGAAATAAAATAATTGTTGGCAATACCATACCATTCCTCCTCTGCAATAATGATTACTGCATTGGGCGGCATGCAAGCTACTTTTGGTACACAAGAGGCCAATTGAACCATTTATTCTACCAGGCAACCACCAGACCCAACAAATTCCCAAAATAGCAGCCTGGAACCTGAGAAACTCAAGATGTATTGAATACTCACATAATATTCTTTTAACCAAACTTTTATTTTTGGTAAACATCAAACACACAAAAGTAAAGAGAACACTATAAGGAACGCATCCCCAGTTTCAACAATCAGCTGACAGCCAATCTGGTTTCGCCTCCCCACCCCTCTACCTTTCCTCCCTCCCAGTATTATTGTGAAGCAAAGTCCATATATCTTATCATTTTATCCATAACTCCTCAATATGTACCTCTAAAAGGTGATACTTTGAAAAGCCCCACAAAACAAAATACTATTACCACACCCCAAAACAAATAATTTTTTTAACAACTCCCAGTGTTCAAATTTCCCCACCAACTTTTCTTCAAGTTTGCCCATAAAATGTCCTTTTAAGTCATTATCCTCATTTTCCATGCCCCAAAACAGAAATCTGAATAGCAACATTTATTATAACGAGAGCAGCTATTGTGTACCAGTTTACTACCAGCTTTCCACATCTTATCCACTATAATCCTTGCATCAGCCACAAGGAGTTAGCTATTGTCACTGACTGTAAACCCCATTGTAAGATGAGGAAGCAGGTTAAGCAATCAGCAATAGTTTCAACAGATAGGTTAGACTGACCGACTCAACCCTCATTTCTCGCTCATGTTCTCCCTTGCTCGCCTTTACTATAGACTGTCCACAGAGTAGGCGCTGGCTGCATGTGGCTACTGCACAACTGAAATGTGGCTAGTCCACATTGAGAAGTGCTGGAAGTGTAAAATACACAAAGGATTTTAAAGACTTAGTATGAAAAAAATTCACTTCACCTGTGTTTCTTTACTTCTATAAACATGGCTCTTAGAATAGATGTGGTGCTCATTTGTGGCTTACATTATATCTCTATTACAGGTGCTAATAGAGGCTGGAATGCAAGGTAAAATGTGATTTCCAGTCATGTGACATTTTTCTGGCCAATGAGGCATGAGCAGAAATCAACCTCTGCAGCTTCTTCTCTTTCCTCCTTCTTCCTGCCTATAATGAACACTTGGGGCCAAGCAATGTTGCAACCATTAAGTGAAAGAAATGAGGATGAGGATAAGGGTGGCAAGATAGAATAATGAAAGGATGTGGGTCCCTGAAGAGCCATTGCATTAGCCCCATTTCGTATACCCCCAGACCAATAAACCCTTCTATTATTAAGCTACCTTCAGCTTTTTATGTGATTGCTATTTGCAGCCAAATACTTCCTTAATGGGATCAATTGGTAAGTGGCAGAGCTGGAATTTGAACACAGGTTTATCTGTCTTCCCCACTTCTGCTCCCAACTGCCTTCAAGAATGGACTGATGATGCCAGCAAGGTGGAAAGCAGGCTCCTTCCTGGCTGTCCCCTGTATCTATTGTGCCCACAGGGGGAAAGCTTTTCACAGAAAATGGTCAACAGACATTAATTATAGGGAATATGTCTCCATGCAAAGATTTACAAGTTATGAGGCCCAAAGCTGTATTGTTTAGGGTGGGAAAAACTAAGCAGTCAACAATAAGGGATTCAATCACTTACTTTAAAGCCATAGAATGGATATTTTGTGGTCATTAAAATGCTGTTTTAGAAGACTCTTTTATGATAGGGAAAGACATTTAAGAATTAAGTTATGAAAAATGGAGATCATAAAATAGTATGGTTCCAATTTGGAAAAAAGAAAAGTAAATGAATGTGTAGATGTGAATAACCAAAATGTTGGATAGTAGAATTGTGCATAATTTAATTTTCTTGTGTTGTAATTTTCAATAGTTCTCAAGATTTAGAAACAAATCGGAATTTAGTAATTGGGAAAAATAAAGTAACATATTTAAAAATATATGATTCCACTTCAAGGTGAATGGATCTTTTCTTTGTCAGGCATCACTTGTATTTTCTTTTGTTGTTTTTCTCCAGGCTTATCAAGAGTTGTGGGGTGGCTGCCGTGGCTCAGCAGGCAGAGCTCCGACCTGACCTGCTGTGCTGGAGGTCTGGAGTTCAATCCCTGGTGCCTCCTGCCCATATGCAAATTAAAAAAAAAAAATACCCCCCCCCCCAAAAAAAAGAGTTGTGGGTGGTGCTAAGTGGGAGCTCCTGAGGCAAAGATCTTAGGGCTGCTGCTGCTGTACCCCATTCCTCAGTTTCTCCTGGGAGCTTGCAAACCTGGCATCTGCCCTCTTCCCCCAGGTTCAGGGTGAGGGTTCCAGGTTTAGTAGCTTCTGATACTGGCAGTCTATTGGCCTTCTTGATTAAAATGCACCATCCACATAGTGCAGTAATAGAATTAGCAGGCATTTCTTCCCTCAAGTGGGTTGCGGTTAAGGCTGCACAAACAACTTGTGTTTGGTCCAATTTGATTTAGTCTAATGTGTTGGTAAAAGGTTCCATCCCTGAGATGTTTTATACTTAATTACGTATGAACATGGAAGAAAGTGGGGGCCCCTTATAACGTGCTCAGTGGTTAAGTGAGCATACAAATGGGCAATCAATAACTTACTAAAATATTTTTAAAAACCTTTTAGCTTCCTGTGATGGGAAGAATATGACTTGCGTGTGGTCCTTTGCCGGCTGCTGTGCAGGTGAAGGTCTGCCCTGCCTTTCGGGTCTCTTTATCTCTAAGCTGGGACACTTCTGTCTACTTTCTCCGTAGCTAGTGGATGCACTTTCAAAAACACAGATCTAATCACATCACCTTCCACTATAGAAGAAAGTCCAAGCTGTATGGCATCAATTAAATGTATGTACTAAGTGCCAGAGAAGGCCTTTCTGGCTTCATGCTGCAGGCTCCATTACTTCTAGCAACTGTGCTTTCTCCTGACACTGTGCTGCATAGCTCAGGCTCATCATGCCCTCCCTCACCTCTACCATTCCACTTTACCTGGTGTGCTGTTTTGAATGGATGTATGTCCCCTAGAAAAGCCATGTTTTAATCTAAATCCCATTTCATAAAGGTAGAATAATCCCTATTCAATACTGTATGTTTGAAGCTGTAATCAGATCATCTCCCTGGAGATGTGATTTAATCAAGAGTGGTTGTTAAGCTGGATTAGATGCCGACATGTCTCCACCCATTTGGGTGGGTCTTGATTAGTTTCTGGGGTCCTAAAAAAGAGGAAACATTTTGGAGAATAAGAGATTCAGAGAAAGCAGAGAAGAATGACATAGCTACAAGAAGCAGAGAGTCCATCAGCCAGCGCTTTGGAGATGAAGAAGGAAAACGCCTCCTGGGGAGCTTCATGAAACAGGAAGCCAGGAGAGAAAGCTAGCAGATGATGCCGTGTTCGCCATGTGCCCTTCCAGATGAGAGAGAAACCATGACTGTGTTCACCATGTGCCTTCTCACTTGAGAGAGAAACCCTGAACTTCATCGGCCTTCTTGAACCAAGGTGTCATTCCCCAGATGCCTTAAATTGGACATGTCTATGGATTTGTTTTTATTGGGACATTTTCTTGGCCTTAGAACTGTAAACTAGCAACTTATTAAATTCCCTTTTTAAAAAGCCATTCTGTTTCTGGTATATTGTATTACGGCAGCTAGCAAACTAGAACACCTGGTTAGCCCCCCTGGCAGATACGGCTCAGGCCTCCTCTCTCCAGGAGGATGTTCTGACCTCCCTCTCTAGTGACTCAGAAATTCTCTATGCTTTTTTTCGTACCCTGCACATGAAACTCATTGTTTTTCATGTTCCATTTATTTCTGTATCTGCCTCCCTACTTGACTGTGAATGGATGCAAGAGAGCAGGAACATACTGTATTTGGATTCTCAATGCCTTTCATTCTGTGAATGTTGCAGGATAAATGAATAAATCCAGGAGTGCAGGGATCTTGGCTCAGCGGCTGTGACGAGTTCTAATGGTTAATGATTCTCTCCCTTTCCTATTTCTAGAGTTAATAACAAGTTCCTCCTAATCTTATACTTTTGGAACCAGGAGGGAATCCTGGTTCCTTATGCTCTAGATGGAAAAATGGAGGCTCAGAAGTGTTATTTGCCTGAGAGATGCTACTCAGCGGCAGGGGCCCCTGTCTAGGCTGGTTTCCTCCAGGATTCTCTTTGTCCTTGGAATCTGTTTTAGTTTGCTAAAGCTGCTGGAATGCAATATGCCAGAAATGGAATGGCTTTTAAAAAGGGAATTTATTAATTTGCAAGTTTACATTTTAAGGCTATAGAAATGTCCAAACTAAGACATCCAGAGACAGATACCTTAACTCCGAAGAAATGGCCCATGATGTTTGGGGTTTCTCTCTCAGCTGGGAAGGCACATGGTAACCTTCTCCTTCAAAGGACTTCCCCAGGGGTGTTTTCCTTCCACATCTCCAAAGGTCTCTGGTTATGTGGGCTCTGTTGACTCTGAAGCTTTTTTTCCCAAAATAGTCCCCTCTTAAAGGGTTTCAGTAAGCCCTTTACTGGATGGGTGGAGACCCATCTCTATGGAAACCACCTAATCAAAAGGTCTCAACCATAACTGTGTAGGTTATATCTCCATGGAAACAACAAAAAAGATCCCACCCAACAATATTGAATTAGGATTAAAGAACATGGCCTTTCTGGGGTACACAACAGTTTCAAGTCAGGATGGGATCACTTTGATTATTGTTCTCATGGTCCTGATTTTCAGTATTATTATCACAATCATTATATCAAAGCTATGATAGGCAGAACATAAAAGGAAAACAGGAGGGGGGGAAGGGTCAGGAGAGATCGAAAGTGGACAATTTATTAATTATCATAAATCTAATTCTAAGCAATTTAAAAATGACCAATGCTCTGAGCAATAATCTGGGTAATGTGGAGGAACATGTAATCCATTTCAAACATTTCCAGTGATATTTATTTGGCTATCCTGGATCTGGCTTTACCATTGGCAACCCATCTAGCAAAATGTCAAGCAATTGAATAAGCTTGGCCTACTATGTGCCAAGCATTGAATACTGTGTTAGTTAGATTCAGTTGTCAACTTGGCCAGGTGAGCATACCTAGTCTTGTTGCTGCGGACATAAGCCAACGGTACGTGAACCTCATCTGTTGCCAATTACATCTGCAGTCAGCTAGAAGGCGTGTCTGCTGCAGTGAGTGACGTTTGGCTTAATTGGCTGGTGCTTAAATGAGAGAACGCAACGTAGCACAGCCTAAGCAGCTCGGCGTTCCTCATCTCAACACTAGCAGCTCAGCCCAGGCCTTTGGAGATGGAGAAAAAAGTCACCCCGGGGAAAGTTGTTGGAACCCAAGGGCCTGGAGAGAAGACCAGCAGAGACCATCCTGTGCCTTCCACGTAAGAAAGAGCCTCAGTGGAAAGTTAGCTGCCTTTCCTCTGAAGAACCAACAAAATAAATCCTCTTTTATTAAAAGCCAATCCATCTCTGGTGTGTTGCATTCCGGCAGCTAGCAAACTAGAACAAATACCTTCTCAATTTAATCCTCAGAACAAGTCACAAGGTCTTGAACATTATCCCATGTTGGCTACTACAGGTGGCTTAGTTATGTTATCATTTACTACAGGTGACTTAGTTATGTTGTCACTTATCCAAGGAAGATTTAGCTTTAAATCTAGTTGATGACACTGTACAACTACCCGATACAGTGTTCTGCATCTAGTGAATCCTTAATAACTATTAATTGATGAAAGTGTTTTCTCAGTCTGTATGCTTAAACCACATGCTCTCTGAATATGATGGGAGCTGCAGCATATTTTAATTAAGTACTGACAACTTTAATTCTGATTGCTCATTCTAATACTCCAGAGCCAATAGTGCTAAGCTAATGGCTTGCTCATTTTGGAAGATATTAGCAGCAGCATGCTGCCTTTTACCTAAACAGAAAATCATGATAATTAAAATCTGATATTGCCCGAAATAAACTCCTTTAAAGTAATATATAGCCCACTAACACACACACAGATGCAAGTATATATGTGCCAGCATTCTCAAGAATTTATAACACCTTAGAGAAGCTCTGTCCATTTCATTCAAAAATGAAAAGGTTTTTTTGACATGATGAAAGATTCCTTACTAGATTCAGGGGAAATGTGTATTTCCACTGATCAATTTCTGAGTTTCCCAGAAGAGGAGAGCCACAGAGAAACCCTGAAAACTAATGACTGTGGGAGCAGGGCAAATTTGTACTTTATTGCACCAATCAGAAACTAAACCACTCAGAGTATGAGACAAAGGAAAATTTAATTGTGTCTGTGGGAGTGGGGTGGGGAGCAGGACTGGACATGAGAGAGAGATGAGATCTGAGGCTATAAAAAAAAGAAATAATTTGGAGAGAGGATCCAAAAAGGCAAATATAATATATTGCACTAACTCATTGCTTCCATAGTTCTATACCCAGGCATTGGAGACACAGTGATAACAAGAGCTCTAGGGGCCATACTCTCTGGTACTTGCAATAGAACATGAATATTTAACAGAGGCCCATGTTTAGGTTTAAGGGGACCATGAACCTTCTGAAACTGTATGCAAAATAGCCTGTTTATGGGTATGTATATGGGTGTATGTAAAAATAAACTGGCAATTTCTTTTCCCTGAAGACAGGGTACAAAGCAGGATCATGTTATCAAAGCCTTCAGGGACCCCAAAAAAGTGAATAACCACTACAGTAGAATTTTCCTTCTCTAGTCTATCTTTTCCTGCAAATAATGAACTTATCAAAGCCAAAATCAAAACAAATCAATGAACAGAAATGTTTTTCTTTTCCTTTGTCAAGCCAAAAAATATTTTTTGAAAAAGCCTTATATTAGTTAGGGTTCTCTGGAGAAACAGAATCAACAGGAAATACTCGTAAATATAAACTTTATAAAAGTGTCTCACGTAACCGTGGGAACGTAGAGTCCAAAATCCGCAGGGCAGACTGTGAAGCCGACGATTCTGATGGAGGGTCTGGATGAACTCCACAGGAGAGGCTCACAGGCCAAGGCAGGAATAGCGCCTGTCTCTTCTGAATCCTCCTTAAAAAGGCTTCCAGTGATTAGATTAAGCATTACTCATTAAAGAAGACACTCCCTTGGCTGATTACAAATGGAATCAGCTGTGGATGCAGCCAATGTGATCATGATTTAATTCCATGAAATGTCCTCATTGCAACAGACCGGCCAGCACTTGCCCAACCAGACAAACAGGAACCACCACCTGGCTAAGCTGACACATGACCCTGGCCATGACACTCGTACACTTGAAAAATCCCAAAGCTCACAAAAATAGTTAATAATAAGACAAGTTAATTGCAAGCTATTAGTAATAGGGTGATGCCATTAGAGATACCTTGAAATAAAAGATCTATTACTAACCCTTTGCTTGATTCTGGGCAGAGTCCTCAAGGAGGGAAAGAAGCATATCATAGACATGTCAGAAATTTTCTCAGTCTGTTCTCCTTATAGCTGCCATTTTCTGAGTCTTTATTATATATCAGGTACTATTTCAAAAGCTTTTCTTGACAGATGTTATTAAACCTCACAGCTATTTTACCAAGATAAATATTATTATTATTATTTTCAAATCAGAGTAGATAGTTTAATGAAAGCAATGGTCCTGCCATTCTTCATTTCTCATTATGCATATTTACAGAAAAAGCATGTTCATTTAAATGTTGATAATTATACAACTTTTTGCAGTTGAATCTTTTTAAACTTTTTAAAGCAACTTCAATGTATGTGTACACCTTCTGTGATAAACATTCAATAATTGGAGTAAGCTCATTTTCAAAATGAACACCCAGAAAAAGTAATGAAGCAACTTCATTAATGACAGGATCTCTTGACATCGCTGAACTGGAAACCTTATCTTTACCATAAATCTACAATCAATCCAACATTTCAACCTTCATTTTAGAAACTTGGCTGGAAAAACAGGTGATAAATACTATTAATAGCCTTATTTTACAGTGAGTAGACTGAGGCTCAGGAAGGTTCTTAAGAGGTGCTGCCTTTTAAGAAAAGCTATAAATGAAAACACTGTAAAGGCAGGTAGAAGGCACGAAATGAAATCAACTATATAAACCAAGGCATCGAAACAGTTTTCTTTTATAGTGGACTATTTATTAATTCATATAGTGTTGGGTTTTTTTTTTACCCCCCCACTATCAGAGACATAGTTAAATAGACAATTTGTCTTGCTATCTTCCTCTGTAGAATGGGTTTCTTTTTTATTATTTTTTTAATTTTTAGAAAAATATAACAACAAACAAATGCAAATATTCTTAACTTTTGATCATTCCGTTCTATATATATAATCAGTAATTCACAGTATCATCACATAGTTGCATATTCATCATCATGATCATTTCCTAGAACATTTGCATCAATTCAGAAAAAGAAATAAAAAGACAACAGAAAAAAATTCATACATACCATACCCCTTACTCCTCCCTTTCATTGATCACTAGCATTTCAATCTAAATTTATTTTAACATTTGTTTCCCCTATTATTTGTTTTCATTTGTATGTTTTACTCATCTGTTGATAAGGTATATAAAGGAAACATCAGATACAAGGTTTTCACAGTCACACAGTCACATTGTGAAAGCTATATCATTATACAATCATCTTCAAAAAACATGGCTACTGGAACACAGCTCTACATTTTCAGGCAGTTCCCTCCAGCCTCTCCATTACATCTTGACTAACAAGGTGATATCTATTTAATGTGTAAGAATAACTTCCAGGATAACCTCTCAACTCTGTTTGGAATCTCTCAGCCATTGACACTTTATTTTGTCTCATTTCACTCTCTCCCTTTTTGGTCAAGAAGGTTTTCTCAATCCCTTGATACTGAGTCTCAGCTCATTCTAGGATTTCTGTCCCACGTGGCTAGGAAGGTCCACACCCCTGGGAGTCACGTTGCACGTAGACAGAGGGAGGGCAGTGAGTTTGCTTGTTGTGTTGGCTGGAGAGAGGCCACATCTGAGCAACAAAAGAGGTTCTCTTGGGGGTGACTCTTAGACCTAATTTTAAATAGGCTTGACCTATCCTTTGTGGGGTTAAGTTTCATATGAACAAACCCCAAGATTGGGAACTAAGCCTATTGCTTTGTTTGTCCCCACTGCTTGTGAGAATATCAAGAAACTTGGGGAAGTTGAATTTTCTCCCTTTCTCACCATTCCCTGAAGGGGACTTTGCATATACTTTTTAATTCACTGTTCAAATCACTCTGGGATTTATCGGGCCATCACTCTGGACAAACCAACAAAATCTCAAATTTCCATGTACTTATGGTGTTCAATTAAGCTGTTTACATAAGTTATATTAGGAAATGCACTAGTCAAAATATAAATTTTGTACCAAATAAACATTTTTTGCTTTAGTTTCACACATAAGTTAAAATTTCAAAATATTAACTACCATCTATTTTCAACACCCTGCAGTAATGACATTCCTTTGTTCTTCCTCATGCAAAATCATTTTTCAAATTTGTATATTTAGTCCCTCAGATAGTGTTTTAAGAGTTGTTAGTCTCCAAGAAAGCAACATCAAGGCCCAGTTTTTGAGCAAAATTTATCTTTATTATCCCAGAACTAGAAGAGAATTTGAACTGAGGTGATGGAGTAGGGGTGAAGAGGGGGAGAATGGGGAATTATTAAGGGGATGGGATTGATGTGAGATGCACAACTTCAAAATCCTGGTCAGCATATGGGTAGCAGAATAGAAATTAAAAAAAAAATCCATGGAACTACAGTGCACAAATAGTGAACCCGAAGTTAAACCATGAACTATAGTTAGTACAATTATAAAAATGTGCTATCATCGATTGTAACAAATGTTCCACACCAATGCAAGGTGTTGATAATAAGATGGCATGCTGGTTTGAAAGTGTTGTGTACCCCAGAAAAGACATGTCCTCTAATCCTGATTAAATATTAGAGGGTGCAAACCTTTGATTAGATTGTTTCCATGGAGACTGACCCACTCAATTGCAAGTGTGACCTTTTGATTAGATTACCTCATGGAGATGTGAGACACCCAATTGTGGGTATGACCCTTAGCTTAGATGGAGATGTGACTCCACCCATTTGAGGTGGGTCTTGTTTAGTTTACTGGAGTCCTTTAAAAGGGGAGAGATTTTGGAGAAAACACAGTTGCTTCAGAGTTGACAGAGACACAGACATTTGAAGAGGCTTGGAATGCTGACAGAAAGAGCAGACACCTAGATACGGACTTTTGGAGATATAGAGCACAGCAGACGTTGCCACATGCTTTCCCATGAGATGCTAAGCAAGTCAGAACCCAGAGTTTTGTTTTGGAGGAGCTAAGTAAAGGCCCACAGATACTTAAGAGAGGAAAACAGTGGCATCAGAAGCTGGAAGCAATATACCTGGTATGCTGGTTTGAAATGATGTATGTACCCTAGAAAAGCCATGTTTTAATCCTAACCCCATTTTGTAAAGGCAGCCATTTCTTCTAATCCTTATTGTGCATTGTATGTATGAAACTGTAATTAGATCATCTCCCTGGAGGTGTGATTTAATCAAGAGTGGTTGTTAAACTGGATTAGGACGAGGCATGTCTGCATCCATCTGGGTGGGGCTTGATTAGTTTCTGGAGTCCTATAAAAGAGGAAACATTTTGGAGAATGAGGAGATTCAGAGAGAGCAGAGCAGAATGACATAGCCACGAGAAGCAGAAGTCCACCAGCTAGCGACCTTTGGAGATAAAGAAAGAAAATGCTTCCTGGGGAGCTTCATGAAACAGGAAGCCAGGAGAAGAAGCTAGCCGATGAGGCCTTGTTCATGTGCCCTTCCAGATGAGAGAGGTCCTGTGCCTGTGTTCGCCATGTGCCTTTTCACTTGAGAGAGAAACCCTGAACTTCATCAGCCTTCTTGAACCAAGGTATCTTTCCCTGGATGCCTTTGATTGGACATTTCTATACACTTGTTTTAATTGGGACATTTTCTCGGCCCTAGAACTGTAAACTAGCAATTTATTAAACTCCCCTTTTAAAAGCCATTCTGTTTCTGGTATATTGCATTCCGGCAGCTAGCAAATTAGAACACCCGGAAACAGGGACCAGCAGATACCAGCCATGTGCCTTCTCATGTGAAAGATCTCAGCCTTTCTTGAGTCAAGGTCTCTTTCTCTGGATGCCTTGTTTGGACATTCTTATGGCCTTAGAACTAAGAACTTGTAATTTAAGAAATTCCCTTTTAAAAAGCCATTACATTCCAGTAGCATTTGACAAACTAATAAAGGTGGTATATGGGAATCCTGTATTTTATGGATGATTGTTTTGTAAACCCACAACTTCTCTAATAAAGAAAAAACATTTCTGGTCTGGCAGAACTGAAGATTTTTCCTACTGTCTAGACGGTGCTTATACTTCCCCTGTCCCTCAGCGATGGACCTTTAAATCTCATTTTGACAGAATTTCTGACTTAGAGTTGTGAGAACAGTACAAAGAGTTCCAATATACCCTTCAACCAGATTCCATAATTACTAGCATTTTACCACTTTTCCTTTATCCTTTCTGTAAACAGCCATATGCATATTATTTTCTTTTTCATGTAAACATGATGCTCCTTTATCCCTTCAGGGTGTACTTCCCCAAATCAAGGGCAGTCTCTTACATAACCACAATACAATTATCAAAATCATGAAATTAACATGGATAAAATAATATTAACTAATCTTACACACCTTACTCAGATTTCAGCAATTGCCACAATCATTTCAGCAAAGGAAAATCCAGGATCACATGTTGCATTCAGTTGTCAGGTCTCTTCACATGTTGCATTCAGTTGTCAGGTCTCTTCAATCTAGAAACTTCCTCAGTCTCCCTTTGTCTTACATGACACTGGTATTTCAAAAAAATTATAGGTCAGTTATTTTGTCAAATATCTTTTGATCTGCGTTTGATGTCATGATTAGATTCAGTATATAGAATTTTTGGCAGGAACATCACAGAACTCATTCTGTGCTCCTCTCATTGCATCTATTGGAGGTACATGATGTGGCTTTGTCCCATTACTGGTGATGTTCACTTTGGTCTCTTGGTTAAGGTCGTGTGTGCCAGGTTTCTCCAGTGTGAAGTCAGTAGTTTTCCCTTCCGACTTTGAGACTATGTAAATATGCTGTTATTCCTCAGCCTTTCACCCTCGAGTTTTAGCATCCACTGATGATTATTAATAATTGATCCGCAGAAGCAATTATTTTATAATGGTTGCCAATCAGTGTTTTTCTAATTCCATCAATCCTTCTACATTAACTAATTGGCATTTTACTGAAGGGAGGAAATTTCCCTTTTCCATTTATTTATTAGTTTTATTCAATGCAATCCTTTACTTATCAATGGACACTATTATTCTGAGCAATTCTTTTCCATATGATTACCACGAGGACAAGTATGGGAAAACGCGGCAACTTTCATTCCCTCGTCACCATTAAGCAAACCTGGAGCACAACCCAAGTTCCCCAAATGGAGATACTACTTTTCCGCCAACGCGATAGTTTAGTTGAAGCGAAAGCACCCTTCGGTGCTCCGACAAACCACCTGGGCAGCTCTGCCCCGCGCGAACTACATTTCCCAGAGGCCTTCTAGGTGTGACATCATCAGTGAGCGCGGCTTTTTGCTCAAGAAGCCCGCTTTGGAGAGCCTGCTTTGGCGGTGACAACATGGCGGATGTGCTAAGTGTCGGTGTGAATCTGGAGGCCTTTGCCCAGGCTATCAGTGCCATTCAGGCTTTGCGCTCCAGCGTGAGCAGGGTGTTCGACTGCCTGAAGGATGGCATGCGGAACAAGGAGACGCTGGAGGGCCGGGAGAAGGCCTTCATTGCGCACTTCCAGGACAACTTGCATTCAGTCAACCGGGACCTCAAGTAGGTACCGGCTGAAAGGGGCTGGGTGGACGACCCGCTCTGCCCCGACCGTGCCCGGTCCCCGCGCGAGTCTTCCCAGTCAGGGACTATTTTCTCTTCCCCTCTTTCTTTTCCCGTATTCAACAGACCTCTGCTTGCCCCTCAGAGACTCCTCATCCCACATCCCGTTCTCTTGTCTCTCCCTTTGGCCTCCTAGTCTTGGCTGCCTCCGACCATTCTGAACCCCCTCTGTGATCGTCCCATCCCTCACGAGGAGGCATTCTCTTCCCATGAACTTCCACTTTTCTTCTTAGCTTAGCAGGTTTTTCACCTGTAGACCCTCTGTGCCCTACCATGTCTGATCAAACAATACTGATTGTATTCAAAAAGGACCTGATCAGCGCTGCCCCAAACCAAAGTGCACCCAATGTGATTAGTCCCAGTTATCCCCTCTCTGAATCTGGAATTCATCAGGTACACCCCTCCACAAACACGAGGAAGCAGCTCTTGATCTGTCTTACCCTCTTCCCTATCCCCTGCAAAACCAGTCGATCAGTTCGTCCATACTGTTATTTCCTCAGTAAGGACCTAATTTCAGGCATAATCAACAGAGTCATTTATGCTTAAGCCCTTCCTCCCAACAAATATTAATTTGTTGTCTCTTAGGATTGAGGATAATATATTTTCTTCTCTTTTTTACAGTTCACCTGTTTACTTCTACTTTATACGGGTTGTAAGAATTAAATGGGAGGGTGCTATAAAAATGCCTCGCATATAGCAGGCACTCTACAAATGGTGAGGCTCCTGAGCTTGCCTTCCTTTCCTTAAGAGTAGGTCTTTCCCAGGGAAGTTAGAATTTCAGGATTTTTGCTCTTTTCTTATCAGAACTGACCTTAATAGGGGAAGGCATTTGGTGAGCTAGTCCCCCTATTATTTCTGTAATGGTTGGATATTTTTCTCCTATCTTGGTCTCCTTAGTAACCAGATGGCAGAAGGAGGTAGGATGGAGGAGGAGGTGATGGCCAAATGATGGGTGCCTTTTTCTTTCCTAACTAGTTACCATTCTTCTTTGGGGAAAAGCCAGGAAATCACACCCCTTCTCAACTCCCACATTCACTTGCTGTTCTCTGGCACAGGGCCAGCTAATACTTTGGTGCTTGAGAGAATGTATTAGTTATTCTTTCCTCTTTTCTGTTTTCACTCTTTTTGATTTTCTTCCCTTTGAAATAATTTGTTGTAACACTTTAGAAAGTTTACGATGTTAACATTGCCCTCTTTGCCTTCTTAAATCTTTGTACAGTAGTGCCAAAAAAGAAAGTGACTGAAGATTCCAAATAGAATGTGGCACGAGAGGCTGTTCCTAGAGAGACTTCTCTCATTGGCAGTTTGGGACTGGCCCTTCAGAACGTGCTCCTGGATTGTGCTTTTGCTGTTGGCTCACTTTCCCAAGCTTCTGTAGAATTTTCCTGCTAGACTGAAGTGTGTTTGTTTGACACAGCCTCCTGGGTGGTGTCTTCCCACTCCATTTGTTTATTTTATTTCTTCTTTGTTTTGTTAAGTTTTACCATCTGTGAAGCATCATGTACAAATCTATCCCTATGCGAATGATAAATAACCCTCGTTTATTCAGGTACTTGCTGTTCTGCCTAATGTAATGATGAGCTACATGTGGGTGTGAAAACCATTAGTGAGAAGCACTGTTAATACCGCAATCCAAAATTCTAGAAAGTCTTCTTGTTCCCCTGTAAAGAATAATTTGAGTTCAAATCCTGATTTTAAAAGCCATGTTATTGATTCCAGTACTCTTACCTTGTGTGGAATAGTACAAGGAAGTTCTGTTTTAAATTAAGATAAGCTCCCAGTTCAGGGTTTTCTTGATTGTCCGTAATCTATTTAACCTTTCAAAAAATATTTCTTCTTCGGGAACTTCTGATGGATAACCTGAAGACCAGGTTATTGATTATAGAGGTTGGCTTTACTCTGGAGTTTAAGTGGACTCAGGTGTATTTGTTTAATCTGTTTACTTTTCAGTGAGCTGGAACGTCTGAGCAATTTGGTAGGCAAGCCATCTGAGAACCATCCTCTCCATAACAGTGGGCTGTTAAGCCTGGATCCTGTGCAAGATAAAACTCCTCTCTATAGTCAACTCCTTCAAGCATATAAGTGGTCAAACAAGGTAAGGAAGATATGTCTTAAATGAAGCTAATATAGGAAAAATCAAGTTTTCCTATGTTCCGTAATTGTAGAATGTGAGGGTTTTTATTTATTTATGTTTTCTTGATTCAGCATGGGATTATAGAGTTGGAAGTTTTAGAATTTTCCTGTAAGCTATTTTGTGGTCCTTTGAAATTTATTTGAAGATTAATAATGATGCCTAGATAATTAATTTTTGTTTTTAAATTCCAGGTTGCGGGTTTTTAACCTGGAGACTGGGTATGGGGAGCAGTTTTTTGAGCCCCTTGAAATTACATGCAAAACATTAGTGGAATTTACATGTTATTTCTGAGGAAGGGCTTATGACTTTTATCAGATTCTCAGAGGAGTTCATGACCTCCAGAAGGTTAAGAGCTGGTAGTTGAGGTGTTTAACCACTCACATTGTTTATGTTGCTCGTATTACCTTTTTCCCTGTTGTTCTTAGGACAGTACTAGAATATTTTCTTTTGTTAAATTACTCTCTAGTTACTCTGTAATTATTTCAGACCCCAGCTAAGGGAAATTGTTCCTAACATGCTCTATATAATTTGATATTCAGGGTTTACTCAGCACGTAGGCTATGGCATAGACCCTAGGACTATTAAATTAAAAAAAGGAAAATTAAACTGTAGTCTAAAAATAGCAGAAACAATTAGGCTCGTGGCCTGGAAATTAGTTTACTGATAAAGTTCTTTTTGTTTGGGTGCTGTGGGTTGTATTTTTTTTTTTTCCTTCTTTTTCCCTTTCCCTGTTGATATGGAACTAGAATATAAATTTGGAAGGATTTTGGAAGCTTTTCTCTTATTATATCATATTACTTCCCTGGAGATGCTAGTTTTTACATTATTGGCCATAACCTGCTTTGTTATGGCCCCCCCCCCCACAACTCCTATTATACATAATTTTCCTTCTCTTTTTTTTGTGATCTTTTTCCCCCGTAGGTCTTGGATGATATATGAACCTTGACAGTTTTCCTAGTGTGCAGAATTTTTTCTTTAACTTTGTCTATGGGGATATTTTAATATTCTTTGATTAGAGTGATATTCAGGGAGAAGATGATTTACCATGGGCACTAAAGAAAGAACTTGAAGTGAGCATTTAGCTTGTAAGCCCTTTCCCCTAAACTCTGGGCTGTTGGTGATAGAAATCCAGTTTAATAAGCAAAAACAGCGACTTCATTGGCTCAAGAATATAAAACATTCAGGGAGTTTCTAGTATGAGGCTCAGCTTATGAGGATCAAGGTGCTCAAATGGTGTGGCAGGAACCTGATTTTGCCATCTCTAGGTCTGCTTTCCTCTGTGTTGGCCTGATGCTCTCTAAGTGGTGGAAAAGATGGTCCCTGACAATCATAGGCTTGCATGATATTTTTATACCTGGTAATCTCTAAGACTCCAAGTCAGACTTGGAAAAGGTTTCTTGCCCTGCTTGCTAGGTGTCCCAACCCCACTAGAAAGTTAATTTGTATCCAGGGGATGGGATTCTGTGATTGGCAAGATCAGATAACCTGACACATGGCAAGGTGAGGCTCCTTGGAATTGGAGAGAGGCAGTGCCCTAAATGAGGGAATCACATGAAATAAGAGGTAGGTTCCCAAAGGAAAGGGGTGCTGGGCAGACAAAAAACATACAGCTGTTTGTGGCTGTACTGAGGCCAGACATGGGACTGTTCCAGCCATGCACAGACAGCATTGCCCTCCCAGACTGTCCTGTTCAAACTTCCTTGTTTTCTCAGGGACATTTTGGGTTGTTTTAACATGAGTTTACCAGGTAATTGGGTGGGAGTTGATCAGTAGGTACATGATGTGGCTTCCTTGTGGTTGGACCCTGATGGGGATTTAATCATGTCCCCCACAAAAGGCATGTTCAAGCCCTAACTCGTGGTCCTGTGGATGTGAACCCATTATAAATAGAAGCTTTGAAGATGTGAATTTAGGTGTGTACAAACTGAATGAGGGTGGACCTCATTATGTGGCTAAGTCCTAATAAGCAGAGGTAATTGCACACAGAAAGTAAAGGCACAGGGAGCAGTCAGAAGCTGGAAATCAGTGGAACCTGGAAGAGAAAGGAAATGCCACCATGTTCATTGATATGTGATGGGAAAGCCAAGGAATCCCAAAGATTGTTGTTAGCCAGAAGATACTGACCCTGGAAGGAAGCAAGCCTTCTAGCCTCTGAAACAATGAGGCAATAAATTCCTGTTTAAACCAATGCATTGTATGGTATTTATTTTAGTAGTCACTAAACTAAAACAGTCTCCTTGTAGAAAGTATTGCCTTTTGTGTTTGAATAAGGAAGTCATGTCACTAGATCATGTGAGTAAGATCATTCTTGGAATAGAGTGATGAAGTTTCAGTGGTGGGAAAGATTTAGGCTAATCTTGAAAACATGAGTGACTGTGACTATCAGTGGAAGTGACTTTTTAAAAACTGATGACACAACTTTTGAGTGACAGTGGTTTAAGTGTTCACTGAATGAGGGAATATTAAAATAGAAGCCCCAGCTCCCCACTCCTACCACTGCCCCTGCCCCCCATCCCTGCCCCAAGGTGAAAAAGAGGTTGTATAAAGGAAAATAATTCTTATGTATATAAAGTTCTTGCTCCTAGAAATGCTACAGATTAAAAATATACTTAGAAATTTGTCACAGTTGATAAATCTTAAACGAGCAGTGTGAGGAGATCTAGGGTTTTTAAGTATGTCTGGCCGGGTGAGGTTAAGCTCCAGCAAGGTAACTGTGTTCTTTCACCAGCTCCCTAGCTCCGCCAGCAGAGAGGGAATTCTGGGCTGCTTATACCAGTGATTGATAGAGCTGAAGAGAATGGTTGAGATCATTTAGTTCAACATCTAATTTCATAGCTGAGCAGACTGAGGGCCAGTGAATTGACTAGTTCATGGCTCCCCAGCTAGACGGAGTTTGGGTTTCCTGACTTAGTTTAGTGTCCTTTCCTTCAAAATTTAATGACTTAATCCAATTTGGTTGCCCCCTCCTCCCTTTTATCTGTACCCTATAGATAATTCATATGTTTTCTTCTTGAATCTGTATGCATTTTATTTATTTTTAATGGTTTAATGAAGGATGGAGACGGCAAATACATGGTACATGTGTTTGCAAACTGTTATTCTTGTCCAAGGGAGATATCACTAATTAACCATGGTACTTTTTCCTCCTGAGATTGAGTAAGGGCTTAGAGTCCTCTCAACATGTTCTGGAGTTAGGCAGCCACTACCAATTATTGGATTACAGGTCAAACATGTTCTTTAATATAGTAGATAAATGTTCTATTACTTATTTATACTTTCCTCTAGAAAGGATTTAAGATAGATTATAAGAATAATAAACCCAGGAAGAAAAGTAAGAGTGAAAGAGGGAGAACAAGGGTAAGGATGACATATGTACATTTCTTTATAAGCTTAAGACATTGCCCCAAGAAATAAGCCAGTATTCTAATTTCCATCTGGGTATGTGGAAAAAGCAAACAATTATATGTATTTATCTTGCTTCTCCTACAAATTAAAAGAGCCTTTTAATTGCTAAAGCTTTCATCATTCATTTTATCCTCAAAGAGTTTAAACCAGTAAGTGTATTAATATATTAAATGAAGTTTGGTGTAACTTGCCAATGTCAGCGTTACATGCTTGGCTAGGAATTGAAGGATGTCTGGGAAAGGCTTTGATAGCATTCATTATATGATGAACTTTCTATTTTATGTGCTGTTGTCCATGAAAAGAATCTCATTGATGCTTAATGATTATTTTCTTTAAGGGATTTTGTAATTTTTGTGAAGTCAGTTGGAATATTAATTACATGGTATCTGGCATAATTTTTAGGATAATACATTTTAAAATTAGTCAGTCTAATGAAATGATGTCAAATTGCTATGAGCAGCACTTTTTTCTGTGCTGAATTGGGGAAAGAATTTAGCTTTTAAGTATTAGACACCTATAGGTAATTGTTCTGTAAAAGTATGACAAGCTCTCTTGACTAGGGCAGAAAATAATTGGCATCAGCTCTGTCCTTGCTGTAAGATTGTCAATGTAGACTTTATATTGGTTTATTATGTTTAGATATCCTGAGAGTTTGACTGAACTTATTCTAAAGGATCCTTTTAGAAGGTTTCCAGTGTCCTGTCACCAGGATTTTATTTCTGCTTTGATTCTTTTCATTTGTTTGTGGTGGAAGGCTTCTATTGGAAAAGCAGACGAAGATGTCAGTATCTATAGTGGGAAGGATCCCAGAGATAACACTTTCTCCTGTGGTTGGGAAGTAAACCTAGAGCAAAGTGCTGCTGCTGGTTTTAATTCTTTTCTGCGTGCTTACTTTCTCATTTTTATTAGAAAGAGCAACTTTCTATTCCAAGAATATTACATTGGTAAGTCTGGAGCCATTTCCTCCATTCTATACTCTTGAACTATCCTAATAACTATTCTTAGTTAATTAATGGCTTTAACTTATTATAATGTTCATATTTCTCAAATCCGTCCTTAAAAAGGTTTCCTTTAAGTTTTTATGTCATGGAGATAATAGGATTGGAATCGTTTTAAATTGCAACACTGAACCTATTTCTTTAGGAACCTTGTACTTTTTGTAAGGAGGGCTGGGTTATAGTTATGTGTAGATGGTAAGCTGTATGTTCCAGAGGAGAGGAACTATGCCAATTCGTTCTCTGCTGGGAGTCCCAGCACCTAGCAAGGTACCTAGTTCACAGTAAACATTCAGTTAAAATTCATTCAATGAATATAAGAAAAAAAATAAAAGCTTTCCTGTTGAATTTTTAATTTGCAACCCTTTTTATAGTTTACTTATTTGTATTTTTGATGAAGTGTGATAAGAGTATTTCCATTTACAGATGTTATTGAGAAATCTAGTTGTGTTATTTGTAGATGAGAAAGTTCTGAGATCCTGTGATGGAACCTAGGGCTGACCAGTGCTAAATAATTGCCAGGCATAGTAATAGTGTATGTTTGTGTTTTTACTTATGGAGTGGCAGTATTGTTCAGTGGTTAAGAGCATAGAGTTCAAAACAAGAAAACCTTAGTTCAAGTCCCAGCTGTGAGGCTAACCTCTCCATGCCTCAGTTTTTATTCTCTAAAATATGGGTGATAATTACACACAGGTAAAGCACTTACCTGGCACAGAATAAGTACTCTCTAAGGGCAGATATTGTTAATTTTAATAAATAATCAGGACAGACTGGCCTGTCTTCCAGTGACTTCTGCTTCACTGCATTACTGGTCACCCACATTTGACTTGAGTGTATTCTACTGAAATTGTAGAAATTAGATTCCTTTAGGTAATTAGCAGTCTCCACCCCCCCACCCCACCTCTAGGGAAGCCTGAGTGTAGATATCAGTAACTCACATATTACTACATTAGTATAAATTGGTTGGGGATGGTTCTTTCCCCATAAAACCTGGGGGTGGGGGTGAGGGATTGCGAGTTTGGTGAGGAGGGTAGATAACCTCTTAGTCTAGAGTCCCAGGAATTTGGCCAGGAATGAATAGGATGCATTTACTGAGGAACAGTAAAGGTAGGGTAAAGGTCCTGGAAAGAAACAAGGAGTAATGAGAGGGGTACAAAGAAGATGAGGATTATATTTTGCCTTCTATCTAAACAGAAGAGGATTCTTCTCTCTCTCTTTTTTTTCTTTAATATAGAAGTTGTGGGTTTTCAGAATGATCATGCATAAAATACAGGATTCCATATACCACTCTATTATTAATACCTTGCATTGGTGTGGCATATTAGTTACAATTGATGATAGCACATTTTTATAATTGTACTATTAGATTCTTCTCATTTTGACTCTCAATAAAGCCTTTCTCCTGGAGCTCAGGATTTACATCTGTTCTGTAGTTCTTTTACAAGGCAAGGCGGGGCAAGGGATGGGGGAATGTTGTTGGCTAGTTTGGGAGCCTAACCATGTTGTTGTTTGGTTTGTATATTATGACATATATACACAGCAAAGAAAGAAAAAACAATACTTTTCAACGCGCTCTTCAACAAGTAGTTATAGGACAGATCCCAGAGTTTGTCATGGGCTCCCATACCATCCTCTCAGATTTTTCCTTCTAGCTGCTCCCAGAATGTAGGAGGCTAGAAGGATTAAATATTTTTTTATCATCACAATCAACTTTTTTTCTTTTTTGTGAAAAATAATATCTATAAAAAAAGCAATAAATTTCAAAGCACATTGCAACAATTAGTTGTAGAGCAGATTTCAGAGTTTAGTATGGGTTACAGTTTCACACTTTCAGGTTTTTACTTCTAGCTGCTGTAAGATACTAGAGACTAAGAGAAATATTAATTTAATGATTCAGCAATCATAATTCGTTTCCAACTGTGGTTTTTAATGTTGTTTCTTTAGGAAGATGTTTGAACACAAAGGGCAATTTAAAAATAAACATTTGAATTATATCCAGTTTGTAAATTTGGTACTTGTTACCTGGAGTCAGACTCTCTTGGGTTTGAATTCCCACCCTCCTCCTCTTACTAACTTCATAATTTTGGGTAAATTACATAATCTCATTGTGCCTCAGCCTTCCCATCGTAAAGTGTGGATACTTAATAGTTTCTGCCTCACTGGGTTGTTGTAAGAATTAATGAGTTAATACATCTAAAATACTTAGAATGGTTATCAGCATGTTGCAAGCACCCAATAAATGCTAGCTGTTCTTATTTGTTTTAAATATTATTGGTAAAGCTTTAGTAAGGCAGAATGTAGTCGTAAGAACATTAGACAGAGGATTCTCTCTAGTCATATTTAGTTTTGCCTGTCCATTGTCTAGTTCTATGACCTTATGTCAGTGACTTTACTCTGTTGGGTTCTAGTTGCCTCATTGGAAGTATGAAAGATTGGACAAGATGATCTCTCAAGTCCCTTTCAGATCTGACTTGGAAAGGTTCAGTGGAGTTATTTATGCATTTCTGTGGTTATGGAAATGAAAGCTTAATCTGGGGAATAGAGAGGAATATTTCCACTTCTTTTCTTGTCCAGTAATGTTTCTTAAGTACACTTAAGCTCTTGTATATGCTACAGAGCATCTCAGAATATACTAGAGTCGAGCAACAGTCCTTGAGGACTTTTGTGGAAAATTACCTTTCAAAATGTTCTCTTGACAACATTAGCTTCTTGTAAGATACCAAGTGTAAATGTTAATGAAAACCAAGTGATATCCCTATCTTTCTAAATGATTTCTATCCCAAGGTTTTGGCCTAATTCCACATCTTTATGATCTACTTATTAGTTGTGGTTTCTGAAAATTGTCACTTTATTGATGCCTGGGATCAGATTTGCTACTCCCTCATTCTCTTTCTATAAAAGAGCAGTAAATCTCTTTAGAAGTTTTACTGGGCCTGCTCTGGGGAGGCTTAGGAGACCACTGGACATGCATTATGCCTGCTCCTTATGAGTCACATTGTTTGTGGGGGACTCATCTTGATTATCTGTTTGGCTCCCTCAAATTAGCATTTTCAGGCTGATTAGGTGTGTGCAATTTACCCAATGCCTTCTGTTGATTGTAACCAGAGCCTAAGAAAAGGCACTTTCTCTTCTCTGCCAGGGATGTTATAAGTAGAAAGACAATTGTCCTATATCATTTTTCTTCATGGTGGTGGGAAGGAAGCACATCACTTACATGTACAGAGAGAATCTGTTGTAATGTCTCCCGTTTCTCATCTTCTTTTCTTCATGGTAGTATTGAGAAGAGCAGCTAGATTTGGGTGAAGTATCTAATGCCTTCAAGCCTGAGTCTGCTGTACTATAGAGTGGGCATAATACCAATCTCCTATGGTTGTCCTGAGGTTTAAATTAGAAAAAGTATATAAAGTTTCTAGTTCAGGATAGCTTACATTAGTTGTATTTAATAAATAGTAGTTATTGCTATTAGCTATTTCTAAGAGTATGTATTTGAATGGAATTAAGTTGAAGCCCCTAAATCTCTTCCTCTTTCCTTTTCATATTGTTTGTGTTTTTTTCCCTTCTGAATCTGCTTCTGTATCTGCTTCTGTTTGCTTTACTTTGATTTTTTTCAGATTTTTGTTTATACTGTGTTAGGAACAGGAGAACTGAAAGGAAAGAAGAGTTTTAAAGTGTGTGTCAAGAGGCTTTATCCTGAATACTGTTCCTAACTATCATAAACTCTTAGGAGTCCTCTGGGCTGGGGTCAGGATTTCTGCTTCGTTTTAGGGAGGAGAAGCTGGGCTTCTGTTTTGCTTTCTGCTCACTGCATTGTCCTTTGGCTTCTGGAGCATGCTCTCTGCATTCCCCTTTGGCTTGAATGTTGTTTTACTGCAGTCATTTATTTGTTTTGGGAGACATCAGCTCACTGCTGTTTCTTATGCTTGGTGAAGCTTGTTGCTAGGGCTGGTCCCTAGACCAGGGTCTTGACTTAGCCTTCTGCTTTTCCTTGCTGACTTGGCAAAGTGAATGGAACTCCCCAAAACCCTTACTTCCCTCTGGGGACAGATTGGTTATCTGATAGTTTCTGACAAGTCAGTAACTTTTATCTTTTCCCCCTTTGTCACACTGCCAAACTTATTTCCATCCTGTGAATTGAAGGCTCTTTCTGAAATCTCCAGCCTCATTTATGACTGCTGTCTGTATGCATCCCAGTTCAGCCAGAATGAACCAGAGTGGTTGCCTGTGCCTGTTCGGTCCCTTTGGACATGCCATCCCTTCTGCCCGGAATGCCTTGCACCTTCTTGAGCCCATTTTCCCCTGCTCCCTTATCCAGCTCTAGGCTGTTAAAATGTTTCTTCTGTGAAAGCTTGGACTTTCCAAACCGAGTTGACTTCATCTTTATTTGCCTGCACAGTCTCTTGTTGGCTGCACTGATCACACTGTGCTATAACTGCTTCATTCACAGGCTGTCTCCTTTTCTTGAGGATTGGGACTACAGAGTCATCTTTGAATACCTAGTATCTAGTACATAGTAGGCACTTAGTAATTGAGTCCTCCCTGGCCCCCATCCCCATATTTTTCACAGTAAATTCTAGGGATTATACCTTTATAATATAGTTGAGAATCACTTGTTGAGTATTAGATTTCAAGGAGACCCTCAGTGATCTGGTAGATCATCACCACCTCATTTCTTAGAGGTAATGATTTGTCTGAGGCAATACTACTGACCCTCTTAACTGGGACCAGCAGTTCTTGGCAGCTTGAAAAGGGAATGTCAGCTGAAGGTCCAGAAAAGCAGAGAGGTTTCTCCCGCCATTGAGGCCCAAATTAAAATACTGCCTTTTTCGTGTGGTTTTGTGGCTGCTGACCCTCTGTCAGTGAAGCAAGTGCAGTCAGTCCACATTGCCATATCAAGAGAATCACCGAACACAGCTGTGGATCCCTGACAACTGCAGTCTTTGCCCTAAGAAAGGCTGTGGGGTCCAGACCAGGCATGGATATGACTCAGGGAAAATTTCCTTGACCCCCATGAGCAAAATAGTTCAGACCCTTCGGATTCTGGGGAGATAGGCACCTTCTTTTGCTTTATGCCCTAGGATATGATAAGTTCTGATCTTGGTGACTAACTGGCATCCTTGCTGAGCATTTCATGAAAGAGAAAGGGACTGGCTAGGAGACAGCCTCTCACTTTTTTTTTTTTTCCTTTATAAGGAGAATTGTACTTAATCCTCCATTGGTCTTGTGAAATGCCAATTGTTCTTATCCCTTCCTCTTTGTGTTTATGTATGTGTTTAGAGAGAAGGGTTAGAGAGGTGCATTTGCTGTTTTCAGCAATAGGCTTCTCTGATTATTGATCACTTGTCAATAACTGCCACCACTAAGCATTCCAGGTTTGGCTCTTTCCTAATGACTCTATACATGTTAGTTTTTTTTGTTTTTTTTTAGGTGCATGGTCTGGGGATTGAACCCAGGTCTCCTACATGAAAGGCAAGCATTCTGCCACTGAACAACCTGTGTACCTATACATGTTAGATTTTGACATGTAGATTTTGAAGGGGAAGATTTGCAGATTTTGAGTGTGTGCTTGCATTCACATATGAGAAAATGGTTGCACTTGTTATAAATACTGACTCTTACCTCTTCATTTCCAAATAGTGCATTTGGGTACTGGGCTTTTTGCTAGGAAATATCCAGTCTGTTCATTTAATACATATTTATGAGCACCTACTATGTTCTGGGCATTGTTCTAGACAAAGTAAATGAAACCGAGAAATTCCTTTCTCCCTGGAACTTAGTGTACATCCAATAACTTACATTCTGTAACTACGTTCTATAACTTGATCAGAGGAACAAAGTGCTCAGAGCACCTGGTTTTAATAATAATTGCTGGTTTACTGCTGGTCTTTTTGTTGTTGTTTTTAAAGTCAGTGGCCTTTTTTATGCTTCACGTTACCAGTCATTACTATCAGAAGGGGACATAACTCACAGAGTGCTGAATGACTTAACTGGCATATATAACTGTTCTAGAACAGTGTCTGAACATAAGAGTGTCTTGCTCTCCTGATATTTTAAATATCATCCTATTTTTATAGTTTGGTGCAGTTTTGTTCTGTCATGTGCTTAATGGAAATTAATTATTAGTAATTTTCAATTTTCTGGCTTATTTGCCTTGGCATGCCACCATTTGACCTTTATTCTATTCCAGACTGAGGCTGTGCTTATTTTGAGGGGTTCTCATTGATTTCAAGAGACCACTAAATGTATATCCTATATTTGTGTCCAGAGGTAAAAACAAACAACCAAACAACAAACAAGCACTCGATTAGCTTCAGAGTACTGATTTTCTTACTGCTGTTGACCTCAGACCTGACCCAATTGGTTTGTTTCTGTCCCAAGAGCTTTCCATATGTTCTCTGTGATACGGACTAGTGACTCTGTAACAAAGGGTGCTGCACGTTTGTTATGCCCTGTATTTTGGCTATGTCTGTTTAAATCATTTAGCTGTCTGGAATCTGTGTGTGAAATTGGCCTGATACACCAACTTCAGTACTTCATCCAGGCAGAGATAGGACCTTTAATGCATAGCGTTCTCTCTGTATGCCTGCCTACTGCTTGGTTGTCCATCGAATCATTTATCTAACTTGCCTTTAAAATTGCACGTTATAATTCAGTATATTTCTCAGAATTGAATGCATTGATTCAAAATACTACATTGTCCATGGTATTTGTGATAAGAATTAGAATTATCTGAGTTCCAGTGTAGAATTAATTTTTAACTTCTTTTAGTGAATAGAATAACTAAGTGACCATTGAGGAGTTTTCTTTAGTAATAAGATGGGAATGTATTTTCCTTTAAATATCCTTGAGATCATTTCTGTATGCTATAGATCCTTTCCGCATCTCACCTGCTTCACCTGTAAAATGAGTTTTGAAGACACTTATTTTTCTGGGTAGTGAATGCTAAACCTAGCATAGGGGCTGGCACATAGTAGGTACTCAGTGGGTTAGTTTCTTTTACACTATCTCCCATTCCCATGTCATGCCCTTTTTACTCCCAAACACCTAATTTGAGCAGTGGAAACATTTCTGGTTAACCAGATTACTAATTTGGATAGATTTTGTTTGGATAACACAAATGCTAGCTCTAAATGCCTTTTAAATGTTCAAAGAAATAGCAGGGGATGATGGAAGCAAACACTCCCCTATCCCTTGTTTTTTTTCACTCTAAAGCAGAGCAGTCCATGTTAATTTTAATTGCTTGGATGAGCTCAAACATTGAGATTTTAATGCATTTTCACTGTAACTCAGACAGTGTAACCAAATTATCCTGCTGGCAGTTCTTTGGAATCCTCAGCCAAAACGTTATACTTGGGGACCTTGGCTTATAAAACTGGAACATGGTAATTTCTTAGCAAGATGTCTTGTGGGGAATGTTGCTCATCCTGTTGAGCTTTCCTCCAAATAGTTGAAGAGTTGTCCTTCTCAGTCACATTGTGATGAGCACTATTGCTTTCGAGGAAGATTTTCGATTCTTTTCGTTAGCAGAGGGTGCCTCTGGAGGAATTACTTTATTCTGATGAGTCACAAAATGGAAAAGGCCTCCTGACAGCCTCCAGATTTGCTTTGGTCCTGAAGGAACATTAACAGTATCTGCAGGACTGGTGTGGTCTAGTGGGTATTTCCCAGTGCTGGTAAATTCCCTCTTTCTACTCCCACTCCTCAGATAATGAACCAGCCTTGTGAGGAAGGTGAAGCAGTAAAAGCTGATGTCCAGTGGAGAATTAGAAATACCAGACTCTAGGGTAGATTAAGGAAAACAACAAATCAAACTAGAACAGCATCCCTGCCTTCTGAATTTTGCTCGTCCTGTCTCTTAGCCAGCACTGAATCCTCATAGGTCTGGCACTACAGTTTCACCTGTGATGCATCAATGCTTAATAAGTGTTTGTTGATAAGTGGATGAGTGAATACGCCTACTCCAAGTTATCTTATATCACCAGGATATTTGTATCAGCCTTCTAACTGGCCTTCGCGTCTTACCACCTCTGGTCTTTTCCCCACACACAGCAGTCAGTGATCTTTAAAAATGCAGGTTTAATCATGTAACTCTCCTGCTTAAAATGTGTTGATGACTCCTCAGGATTTAGGCAAATTCCATAATGTAGCTTATAACAGTCTGAATCTGGATCCAGCCCGAGGAGTTAGCCACCTGACGCACTGTACGTGCCATTCTGCCTCCTGCATCCTACTGTTGTATGAGCTGTTTCCCTGCCTAAAAGGGTCCATTTTTTGCTTGGCTAATACTTTGTAGTCAATATTACAATGTTAATTAAACACCTTTTTAAGGGAAAAAGGTAAGGAGCATATGGAGGTTTCCAGGTCCCACTTTTCTTTAAGTTTGGGTGGGAGAGTGATTCTTAACCACTATATATCCTAAGCACAACAGTTGCTTAGATGTCTTTATTTGATTTATGTATTCTAATCACACTTTGACTTGCTGGAGGATGATACATATTATAGTTTTTTTTTTTTAAATTTAGTTTGGAGATACAAACAGAAGATTAATTATCTTGGTTATTTTGAGGTGATTATGTGAAGGACAGAGGCAGGATACAGTGAAAGTTATAGCTGTTCCTTGTATTTATTTTAGCACTTTACAGTTTCTAAAGCATAGAAATGTCTGTCATCTCATTAAACACTAAGGTAGTGTGGTATGGAGTTTAAAGCATGAGCTCTGGGGTTATCATCATCATCATCAGTTCTCTAATTACCCCAAGGTTAGGTGGTCTTAGCTTAATTTTACAGTCAGGGAAGCTCAGATTCCTAAAAGTTAAATGACCTGCCCCAGATTACCAGGTTATAAGTGACAGAGAAAGCCCTGATCACTGATCGACTCCAGGTCCTTTTATTTTTCTATTCTGCCTTTGCTGTCTCAACAGCAGCAGATGCTGTACACCTGCTTTCTCGAAAACATGGTGGTATCTTTACAAATAAGTGCATTGTTAGAAAATGGTCCTTCTTTTAGGTAGGGCCTAAAAGAAATTTGTTTTGATAGAAACTTCCAAAGGTTTATTTAACTTTATATGAAAGCCTATTCCTGAACATTTATATAAATCACAAAGGTTTTTGTCAGTATTCTGATTTTAAATATGTAATTTGGCTGATTGTACAAGACTCTGGCAAAGGAGAATCTTTTAGGTGAATTGTAGTTTTGTAATTTACCTATGTTATGTCATATTTTCAGTTTTTTTTAAAATTTGAGTTGTTAAAGCATAGCTTTTAAAAAAAACTTCTTTTATGGTAAAATATAACACATATACAAAGCAAAGAAAGTAAAAAGCAATACTTTTTGAAGCACACTTCAGCAAGTTGTTACAGAAAAAATCCCAGTTTGTCATGGGCTACCATTCCCCATCTCAGATTTTTCCTTCTAGATGCTCCAGAACTGTGGCCATACTCTTTTGTTAAATCCCATTTTCTCTGTTATACCTCCTCCTTCTCCTATAATCCTTCTCCCAATCTGTAGGGAATTTTTGGAAAATGCTCTCTGACTTCTTCATGTTGAGAAGGGGTGTCCACATTAATGGATAGGGAGATGAAATTAATTGATAATCTTGGAGAAGCTGGTCCAGAATTTATTTGACCTAGGAGCCCTCCAGGAATAATATCTTCCAGGAAGGCAAACCTAATGCATGAAACCTTTATAGAGTCTCAAGTTGAGCTCAAGGCGTTCTTAAGAGTCAGAAGAAGTTATATTGATTGGGGTTTAATGGCAATTAGCACTTGTCTAACTGGAGTTTGCATAAGAGTAACCTTCAAAACAGTCTCTTGACTCGATTTCTTTTAGCCATTGATGCCTTATTTTATTATACTTCTTTTTCCCCTTTTGTTCAGGATGGCATTGTTGATCCCATGGTGCCAGGGCCAGACTTATCCCAGGGAGTCATCTCCCATGCCACCAGGGAGACTTTTTTTTTTTATAAACTTTTTTATTAATTAAAAAACTTAACAAAAGAACATTAAAATATCATTCCATTCTACATATACAATCAGTAATTCTTAATATTATCACATAGTTGCATATTCATCATTTCTTAGAACATTTGCATCGATTTAGAAAAAGAAATAAAAAGACATCAGAAAAA
>PVIY010027078.1:0-34556 GCA_004026745.1 Myrmecophaga tridactyla
TTTTTTTCTCTATTATCGTTTTATTTCTTTTTCTGATGTCTTTTTATTTCTTTCTCTAAATCAATGCAAATGTTCTAAGAAATGATGAATATGCAACTATGTGATAATATTAAGAATTACTGATTGTATATGTAGAATGGAATGATATATTAATGTTCTTTTGTTAAGTTTTTTAATTAATAAAAAAGTTTAAAAAAAATAGTGTATTCATTTAAAAAAAAAGTTAGAAAGAGATTATCTTTCTCTTATACTCCCTCCCACTACATTTCCTCTGACTTAACATATAGGCTTGTGTTTCTGTTTGTTAGAAATAGACTCAATGAACCTGGATTTTAGATATGAAGAATATAGTGCAGCTTTCCTAGACATTTTGGATTTGTGCAATTCTTCAAAGTTATTAAAATTTCCTTCAAAAGTGTTTAATCATGAAAAATATCTTCTCTTTGCCAGGTTTATAGTTAACACAATACCCTTCCTGCCTTTTCTCAGTCTCTCTCTCTCAGAGGTTCTTATTGTTATTGGAGGAAAAGTCCCCACATGAATGAACCATTCTGCGTCAGGAGGAGGTGGCACAGCGGTGTCACTGCTCGTGAGTGGGGTCTCTGGCCTTAGCAGATGTGATTTGGGTGCCAAAGGACACAGTCCTGGCGGTTGAATTCTGCTCCCCATTGTCTCAGCTGGCACTGAGACCCAACCTCGGGGCCTCTGTGGGATTCACCCAGGGAGGCACAGAGGATGGAAGGGAAGGTGCTGGGCTAGGATTCCTGTCCATTTCATCTTGGATTATGGAAAACTGTGAAGGGAGGTGGGCAAAGGAGCAAGGAGTGGGGCGCACAGAGGCTGTGGCTCTCAGGAAACCCTGAAGGAGTTCTTCCTGGGGCAGGAGGTGGGAGGTGGGAGGTGGGAGGTGGGAGGTGGGAGGGGTGGGCTGGGGCCAGGCAAGCAGCCGGTAGCTACAGCAACTCTGCTCAGGGTCCTGGTGGCTTCTGGGGACCAGGCTTCTCAGAAGGAGGAAGTGGCGGTCGGACACGCTAAGTTAGGAGAGCTGGGAACTGCCACCCAATCCTGCAGAAATCCCCTGGGGACAGCGGCTCTCTCTGCTGAACTCTTCTCAGTTCTGAGCCTTATTCTTATTTTTATTTCTTCTTTTTTATGGCAGTATAATTTATATTCAGTGAGATGTGGAAACCTTCAGGGGACAACTCAATGAAATTTTAAGTTCGTACATATCTGTGTAGCAACCACCCAGATCAAAATCTAGAACATTCCCCAGACCCAAGAAGGCTCCCTCCCTATCTTCTCCCATCAACATCCCCCAAAGTAACCTTGATTCTAAGTTTTATCACTGTGAATTTGATTTGCCTGGTTTTGAACTTCAAATAAATGGAATCCTAAGGATTATTCTTTTGTGTCTGTGTTCTTTCATTCAGCATTAAGTCTGGGAGAGTCATCCTGGCTTCTGTGTACAGCTGTCCTTCATTCTTTTTCATTGCTGTGAAATATTCCATTGTACGGACAAACCACAGCTCATGTTTTCATTTTCCTATGGCTGACTGTTGGATTGTTTCCAGTTTGGGGCTATGATGAATAAAGCAGCTGTGAGCATTTTTACGCATGTTTTTTGGTGTGCAGATGCCCTCATTTCTGTCCCGCATGTAGCTTGGAGTGGACCCAGGCCTGTTAGACATTCTATTTGAAAATGCTCCAGGCAAAAGGGAACTCGTGTGTTTCTTTTACCAACTCCACCCACTCCTCACTCCCATACCCCCCATGCCAGCCTCGGGGCTGCAGGCAAGAGAGTCTGAGAAGAGGGGAGGAGAGAGATGCACAGGCCACCACAGAAGCCACATTCGAAAGACATAAAAGCCCCACCTGCAACCGCACTTCCCCTTTTAAAGTGGTCATTTGATCTCTTGAAGAAAAAATGCATATGAGATTTTTTGAATCTTGGGAGGAGTGCCCCCCACCCCCGCCCCACCCATGGTGTTTGTTGAAGTCTGCAATGACTAGTAGATCTCAGAGAGGTTCTAGTCCCAGCTTCCCATTTTACAGATGGGGAAACTGAGGCCCTGAAAGGGGCAGTGACTTGCCCAGAGGCACACAGCTGGTAAATGGCCCAAAGAATCCTAGCCTCTCGTGGCCTTGTCTATAAAATGGGAGGGGGACATACTCACTGATCTTCCCCAATGCAATCGGGGTAAATAGGAACTGTCATCCCCAAAGTTTTGGGTTGTCCAGCAGTCATTCTGCAGTGATAATTGGATGCCAGATTTCAGGTTTACTCTAATTAGTATTCAGTAAACCTTACTGAACCCCGACTATGTGCCAGGCATTGTTTCTGGCTCTAGAAATACAGCAGGAAATAAAAGTCTAAAATTTCTGCCCTTGCGTAAATTGTTCTCTCGGGGGGAAGGGGAAGACAGGCCAATAAACACATAACTAAATAAAAAAAGGCGAGTTACATGGAGGCAAGTGCTATGGGGTAATATAAAGCAGGAAGGAGGATGAGACGGGCTGGGGGCTGGGGTATGCAGAAAAGGGGTGGACTTTTGGGTGATCAGGGAAGGTCTCCCCAGAAGCTGGCATTCAGAGGCCCCCAAGAAGGTGAGGGGTCAGCCAGGGGGAGGACTGGGAGCTGGGTGTCAGGATGCACTTTCCAGGCAGGGGAACAACAAGTGCAAAGGCCCTGAGGCAGGAGCCTCCTGGAGTGTTTGGGGGAACATCGAGGATGACTGTTGGTCCAGCTGGACCTAAATCACCAAGTGAGGGTGGTGATCAAAGAAGTGAAGGGGCCAGGGGCATTTGTTGGGCTGTATGAGACACTGGAAGGACTTTGGGGAGCCTTCTGAGGGTTTGGGGCATCAGAGGAGTGACAAGACCCGATAGGTTTCTGAAGACTCCTCTGGCTGCTAAGTAAAGAGTAGACAGGGCCAGGTGGAAGCAGCGGTCAGGTTCACATGCCAACTTGGCCAGGTGGTGGTACCTGTCTGTCTGGATGGGCAAGTGCTGGCCTGTCTGTCGTGATGAGGACATTTCATAGAATTAAATCATGATCATGTCCACTGCATCCACAGCTGATTCCATTTGTAGTCAGCCAAGAGAAGTGCCTTCTGCAATGAGTGATGCTTAATCTAATCACGGGAAACCTTTTAAGGAGGATTCAGAAGAGACAGGCTCTCTTCCTGCTTCGGTTGGCAAGTCTCTCTTGTGGAGTTTGTCCAGATCCTCCACTGGACTCGTTGGCTTCACAGCCTGCCCAGTGGAGTTTGGACTCTGCGTTCTCATGGTTACGTGAGACGCTTTTATCAATTTCATATTTGAGGGTGTTTCCTGTTGATTCTGTTTCTCTAGGGAACCCTAACTAATACAGAGACCATTCACAAGGCTGTGACAATCATCCAGTGACAGATGGCAGGGCGTGGACCAGGTGCAGACTGCAGAGGGAGGTACGTCTGGTAATTTACATATATATATATATATTTTTTTTTTTTTTTGCAGGGTGTTTTTTTTTCTCTCTTTCCAGGGTGGGTTATTTATTTATTTATTTTTGCATGTCTGGTAATATTTTGAAGGTCACGCCAACAAGGATTTCCAGGTGGATTGATGTTGATGCTAATATAAGACCAACTTAAAACCAAAGCAGATGCACTTTGCAAAGAAGGCCATTTCGTTTCAGGTATGAGGTCTCCTCATTCTCCTATATCCCTCCTTCGAGTTCCCTTCCCTAAGGCCAGCTCAGTGTAAGATCTCATTGGATTCTCCTCCAAGCTGGGATTGAGCCTTTGAACTGAGTGCCCGTGACCTTGTGTATGTATGTGTGTTTGGGGCAGGGGAAGTCAGTTAAATTCTCCCTCACCTGTCCCTCCATCCTCTCTTTTCTCTGGCAGGTGTGGTTTGAGAAACAGCTCCTGGAAGAAACTGCCAGGTGCATGTGAGACAAGACTGCAGATATGTGCAGGCTCTCAGGTGAGATCAGGCGGGGAGCTTTCCAAGGCAGTGTCGCTTTGGCTCAGGTACCAGAAGGCCCTACCAGAAGCTCCCGCTACCCTGCCAAGCCTTTCAAAAACGGTCATCTCAAGCCCCCCAAAGTCAGTGGGCTTTGACAAAGGTCTACAAAATACCTGTGATGAAACCTTGTGCAGGCTACTCTCTACCTCCTTGAATACACTGCAGTCCCACTGCCCTTCCCTCCTCGGTTCCTTGGACGCGCTGAGCCCTTTCCCACTCCAGGTCCTTTGCACTTGCTGCTCAGCCTTGAATGACCATCTCTTCCTCATCTTTCAGGTCTCAGCTCAGAAGTCACCTCCTCAGAGGCCTTCACTGACCTCCCTACCTGAATCAGGTTTTCTGCATATTGTGGCTCACGATTTGTCCTGATGTATCTTGTTTACATATTGATTATGTTCCACATATGCACTGTCAAGCATTAGAAGACCAGAAAATGAGTTGGTCTTGTTGACTGTTGATTCCTCAAGTTCTGAGCACAGAACCTGGAGGAACAGATCAGCAGGGAAGCATTGCAGCCAGCCTCTGAGGTGGCCCCCATGACTTGCGCCCTGATAGCCACGACGTGATCAGCTCCCTTCCTCACTCAATAGGGCTCACCAAATACCCTCCACCAGAGCAGCTGAGAGTGAGATGACGGTGGAGGTGATGGTGTGTGACCCCCAGACCTACCTATATATATATATAAATATAATCCCCCACTGCTTCTCGGAACCCTGACTGGTACTCAGGCCGTCAGAGAGGTGGGCTGGGAATTCGGACTTCCTGGGCTCAAATCCCAGGTCTACCCTCAATCAACCTGCTCTGGGACCGTGGGAAGTATCTTAGCCTTTTTTTTTTTGCTGTTTTAGTTTCCTGACTGCTAAAATAGATACCGTAGGATGGGTTGGCTTAACAACAGGAATTTCCTGGCTCTCAGCTTCAGATGCTAGTTGGGGTTGGTTCTTCTGGCTGGCCTTGGCCGGCAACCTTTGGGGTTCCTTGGCTTTTCCATCGCATGACAATGCACGTGGTGGCATCTTTTCTCCCGGATCCATTGACTTCCAGCTTCTGACTGTTCTTCTCTCTCCTTTGCTTACCAGACTCCCGCCTTATTGGACTAAGGTGCACCCTCTCTCGGCGGGGGCCGCCACAACCAAGGACATCTTCAAACGCCCTGTGGACAAGTGGGTCCCCACCCACAGGACCAGGGACTGGGACCTGAGCATGGCTTTTGTGGGGGACACGGTTCAGTCCCACCAATTGCTTCATCTGTAAAATGGGAATAATACCTACCTCATAGTTGTGAATATTAAATGAATTAATAAGTTAAAAAAATAGAACATTAGAATTCTGTTGATATGAAATGTCTCAAATGAAGAAATTCCTGGGGACAGAATGCAGGCTGGAGGGTGACAGGCTGGGAGGAATGCGAGTGGGGAGAAACTGCTTAATGGGAACAAGGTTTGATCTTGAAATAATGAAAATATTTTGGCAGTGGATAGAGGTGGTGGCTGTACAACACTGTGAATGTACCAAAGCCCACTGGAATGCCCACTTTAAAAAGGTTAATTTTATGTTATATAAATTTCAGTTCAATAAATTATCATTTAAAAAAAGCTACTGGGTGGGGATGCAAGGGTGGCTCAGTGGTAGAATTCTCGCTTGCCATGCGGGAGACCCGGGGTTCGATTCCCAGCCCGGGCACTCCCCTTCCCCCCACCCCCACGAAAAAAAAAGAAAAGCAATTAGAACAACACCTGGCACAGGATAAATGCTATGTAAGTGTCAGCTACCTAGTACGTAACAAGCATGCAACTCATCCTCAAATGCATGGGTGGTCAGGGAGTGAGAAGGGCCATGGGTGTTTGTGTGCCCCGTTTTGTTTTAGGGTTATTCTCCTGCAATACTGATATTCATAGTGAGCAGTGTTTGGGGCCACAGCGAGTCATCCACCTGTGCTGAATAAAAAACACGTGTTAACTTCATTATCATCTTATTCAAGGCAACGCCCTTTCTTTGGGCTCCTCTCTTCCGCGAAGAGGTTTAGGTGCCTAAATGACGTGAGGACCACAGAGTTCACCCACGCCTTCCCCCCGTGTCCCGTGACTGTCTCCATGAACTCCATTCTTCTGCTTCCAGGTGAAAATTTGGCCTTTGATGGAAACAGAGAAAGTTGCTAGGCAAAGGAAGGCCAGGTCCCACCGGTTGTCCACCCCTCTTTGGTACCAAAGGAATAGACGCTTTGGGCCGACAAGCACAGCCCCTGCCAGAGGCAGCCCCAGACCCGATGTCAAATGTGTTCATTGGAAGGCACAACCTCACCGTCCACTTCGGGAATCTTCCTTCATGGCCACGGGTGGCCGTCCAGTGTCACGGGTGTCTGCTGCTTTCTGTCTGGCTGACGTCTGTTTCCCCCTTTATCCTTCCTTATCCCCTGGTGTCCTTTTGGGGGAATTAGCTCATTCCCTCGGGGAACACTCTGGGAGGGGAAGGTGAAGATGGGTTTCTGGAGCTGCGACCTCCCCGAGCTCAGCCGCACAGATGCTCTGCCTGCATCTGAATTCCAAGCAGCAATGCCCTGTGCTGCTTCCAGCAAATTCCGTTTGCTTGAGCCAGGCGAAGCTGGTTTCTACTATTGATTTCCCTATGTATTGTCCTTCTCCCACACTAGAATACCAGCTCCACGAGATACTGCAATTTCTCTAGTGCCTACGGGATGAAGCCCACTCATATGACTTATTGTAGAAAGCACTGTAATAATAGGAATAATTTTTCACACCATTGTGGATAGGAAAAAGTAAAAGCTGATTTCAGAGTTAATAGAATTTTTGTTGCTAGAAAAATATTTACATCTTCCTCTTAATTTGTGTGTTGGGCATATAGTACATTTATCTTCTTCCTTCCCATTTTCTGTCTTGCAAATCCACTTTATCTCCTGAACCAGCATTATGAGTGCAGCATACACATAATGTGTGACAAAGACATCCGTCAGGAAAGGTGGCGGTCCCAGTGACAATGACTGTGCAGGGGTCAGCGTGCAAAATAAAGACTCCGACCTGCAGTCCAGCGGGTCACCCCAACTGAGCCCTGGGAGGCAGGTGGGACACAGGTCACTTCTGTCCACCCCTGGCTGTGCTGAGTAGCTGATCAGCCCCATAGGCCATGTGGCCTAAACATTAATTGCCAGGGTTGCCGGTTCTCAGAAAGGGCTGCAAGGACATTGGACGCTGGCCTCTGAGAAGTGGACACCTCTGGGGCCAGGCCTGGCTGTGCAGCAGCAAAGGGACAGGGCTGAGGCAGTGGACTGGGCCTGCCTGACCCCACTACCTCCCGGGCAAACACGGTCCCACGGAGACTCCAAGTTCAGGGTCTGCTTGGCCAAGTGTCTGCGACGTCCCGATGCTGTAGTTTGGCTTATATGCCGCATTATGCAGCAGGGCGGAGGCGGTGCTGGACCTTGAGCACCTGGCCTTGTGCAGCCAACCCAGGGCCCTTGTGACTCTGCTCTGATGGCTCTCTCTTCTCTCCCACACTTTTCTGTTTCGGATTAAAACAGCACCTGATCCGTCACTGTGAGCACATGAACAAGTCCAAGAGAGGCTGGACCGAGCTGCAGCCCTTCCTGGGACCCCCAGAACCCCCCTCCTTTTGTGTGCTTCTTTGGGTCCTGGGTGGCCTGCGAGGACACCCAGCACCCTTCCTTGCCTTTATTTGCCTATAGAGCTTCCTCTAGGAGAACGGAAGCCCCGTGGGCAGGGGCTGGGTCCACTGGTCCCTGTGTCAGCGGCAGCAAGCTTGGAGTCCAACCTGGAGGAGACACTTGATTTGTGTTTGATGAGTGAAGACATCAACTTCATAACATGATTTACTTTCATTCCACATGGGATCCTGTAATATTTCTCCACCTCTACTTGCTCCTTCCCAACTAGACCCTCTTCCCATCTAAAGATCTATCCTGTGGGTACATGCCGTGAACTCGGTTGTGGCTGTAAAACATAGGCGAGAGATATTTTAAGGGCTTCGCTGCCCGTGATGCTCCCGTAACTGTCTTGTCCAATCTCCCGGCAACCTGCAGAGAGAAAATGATGGCTTCTGTGCCCTGTTTCCAGACGAGGTGCCTGAGACAGGGTCATGCGTCTAGGCCATGGTTGTGGAGGTGGTGAGTGGTGGGAGTGCACCCGAAGGTAACTCTGGGTGCTGAATCCCACTGGTTTTGGCCTGCACTCCTGCTCCGGGCTGGGTGGGGGCAGTCACAGCCTGTCTAGAAGTGCTTGAGAGGTTTCTTGGAGCCCTCTGGGGTGCCACGGAGCAGAGTGTGACCACTAGTGCTCTGTGAATTTCTTCTGTAAGCAAAATGGTGGAGCTGTTTTCTGTTTCTCAATCAGGCAAAGAATTAGATGATCGGGGTCCCCATCTCAACTCCAGTTCCCACTGAAGTTGCATTTCTTGTCTTCTATGGGGAAACAAAAACTAATGACATTTCTCCACCCACAGCCACCCTTCTGGGCTGGCAGAGAGAGGCAGGGATGGTAAGGGCCCTGCCCAGGTGGACTTGTGTTTGTGGGGCCGGGATTCCTGGGGGCAGCAACCGTGGGTGGTCTGGTCAGGTCTCAGCTGGAGGCTTTGCGGCTTCCTCCGCAGGAGCTGGGCTGGTGAGGGAATGGCTCATTCTGCCACCTAGTGGTGAGTGGCGGTACTGCGGGCTGGAGATGGCCCAAAGGCCATCTACCCAGGGAGTGGTTCATCCCAGAGCAGGGTTCCAAGCTCTGGCCACGCTGCAGACTCATCCTAGGAGGTTTGAAAAGATATGCATGGTTGTGCCTCAGTCTGCACCTACTACACCAGAAACCCTGGATACAAGGCCTGCAGATAAGCATCTTAGATTTAGAATGTAGGGCCACAGTCCCCACCTCCAAACTCTAAATTACTAGGTTTGGGTCAGAATCTAGGAATCTGAAGTTTTAGCAAAGTTCCTCCAGTAATTCTCATGGGAAGCGTGACTTGAGCACCGCTGACTCAGCTGCCCACAAGATAAATGAGTCAACTGTGTGATGTGGATTTTCAAGAAACCCTATGTTGTTGTTGGTTGTATAACTAGAAGCATGACACCCAGGTTAAGGGAGGTTGTAACATAATGGTTGAAAGCATCTGGGTTTGAATCCTACTTTTGCTACTACCAGGAACGTGACCTTGGGCAAACGTCTTGGCTTCTTCCAGGCTCAGTTTCCACGTTTGTAAAGTGGAGATAAAGGGCACCTGTCCCAGGGGTTGATGCGAGACTGAACGAGAGCGTTATGTGTAAATCGCTTAGCACAGGGCCTGGCCTGAGGAAGCAGGTGCTGTAAGAAGAGTCTCACTGCTGAGATCTGTTGGGAGCACTGTGTCTCATTTCATGACATATTTATAAGGGGTATTGACAAGCGAGACTATCCAGAGGGGAAAGAAAAAGAAGGAGAGGAGACCATGAAGAGAAGAGCCAAAGGAACTAGAGAGTCTCCGAATTGTCTGTAACTGGGGGAAGGAGGTGTTTGGGGAGGGAGGTGTGCGCACCGCTTTAAAATGACCAGAAGGCCAGTCTCTAGTGTGGAAGAGGGACCAGGATAGGGAGGCGGAGAGGCGGGCAGTCCATGTGTGCAGACACTTTGTAGCCACTGGAGCTAAGCAGGGAGCAGGCCCACTCATGGGCAGGAAGCTTTAGGAGATGCTGAATGAGGAATCAGTTGGGATGCCACAGAGCAGTGCAAATGGGACACAGGTAAGCATTTTCTGTTACGGCTATTAATGTGTTTGTGTGTGAGAAAAGAAGAGAAGCAGCATAGAGGGCCTGTGGTTTCACAGATAATTATGAGGCTGAGGCTGGAGCCAGGTCAGGCCTGAGCTAAATGAAGGAAGGCACCAGGTCAGTAAAAGCAGACTGGGTTTGTGGGTGTGACAGGAATAGTCCAAGTGGTTTGGGGGAACCTGGCCTCTGTGGAACTCTCTGCTTGATCTCGGGGACACAGAAGGTCACTTCCCCTCTAATGTGGACTGTACTCCGGGCCTCCCCCCACTCTTATACAACCAAGAGGGTGCCTCTGCAAAGGGTGGGTGGGGGGCATCTTTATGAGCAGAATGCAGCTGTCGACAGGCTTCACGCGGAGTTTGCTGGTTAAACGGCATTTGAACCACGGCCACATGTGTTTCCAGAGAGGGAGGGCGCCAGCAGACCTACCTTTGGCCACCTGCCCACCTGAGGTGCATCTCTTTTCTTCTTGCCTCATTTGTTTTTTCTTCACAACACCTGCCTTCATGCTGTATCCTTTTTTTTTTTTTGAACATCATTTGAAGGCAGAGATTTGGTTTTGTTCACAGCTCTACCTTGAACGGTGCTTGACATAAGGTGCATGGCCAGCAAGTATTTGTGGAATGGATGGATGGATGGATGGATGGATGGACAGACGGACGGATGGATGGGTAGATGGATGGATGGATGGATGGATGGACAGGTGGGTGGGTGGATGGAGGGAGGATCAAAATTACTTTGGTAAGACTTTCTCTAGGTGTTTCTGGGATGGGTGTCATGAGCCCACTTACCTGTGAGAGCTACCTGGAGGAGTGTCTGTACCCCATGTTCTAGGACTCAGCACTGTCTGGGAGACATTGACCCCATCCCCTTGGTCTCATGAGGAATCAGAATGGCCTCAGAGAAGAGCCTGATCTGAACGGTGTGCTAATGAAGCCCTGCCGGAGACCTGAAAGAGGGGCGACATTCCGGGGGGTGGGAGGTACAAGCAACATGGAGATATGGGACAGTGTCTGCCCCACACAAGCAGTCTGACTTTTCGCTGGCTCTGGGGAAGGGTCTGTGGGCATCTCTAACTAGGATGACTGGGTCAGTTAAAAAAAAGAGAAACTTAAGCTTGTTCTGCCCTTCTAAGTTGTTCTGTTGTAATGAAAGTAGAGATCTTGAAATGCTGTGGGAGGTTGTGTGTGCACAGTTGTGCTTGTGTGCAAGCATGTGTGTGTGTGTGCCCAGGCATGTGTGCATGCGTGAGGCATGTAGGGACTGGGGCAAGGGGTGGGACGTCCCTTGGGGTTGAGCCCAGTGAGTGGCTCAATTGGGATTCTTTCAGGATCAAGCAATGGAAACCCAATTCAAGTTGGCATAAAGAAGATGTGGGGGGAGTACGTAGCAGACATCTGGGGAGGGGACTGGGGGTCATTTAGCCAAACCACAGAGACCCAGGGAGTGGATCCCGTCTCGGGGACCATGGGACCAAGGGAGGGTGCCACCCCTCCTGACCCCTCTCCCGTGCTGCTCCCGGCTCTGAGCTGGCCCCATCCTCTCAAGCTTCTCCTTATGGGAGGTTCTCAGCTGCCCCCAGCTCTGGACCATATCATGGAGCTCAAGATTCAAAGGGAAAGCGAGAGCTAACTTGCCACTTGCAACTTCTCACTCAGACCAGAGTCCTATCTTAGCTGTTCCCGTCTCAGCTCTTCTGTCTCTTCCTGGGGAGATTTCCAGTGGCCAGGGGGCTGCGGGGGTTGGGGGGCTCCCCAGCCGGGATCACGGAGGTCCCTGAGGGGGGCTGCAGGGGTTGGGGGAGGCAGCAGAGGCACCAGGACCAGTCCCCTCCCCCCTGCAGCCACATGGAGGAGGGTGCATCTGCGGGTCCCCAGAGCCAGCAGAGGAGGAGAAAGCGTACAGGGCAGAAAACTGGTCCCCTCTCTCAGCTAATTTGCCTTCCCGTGAAATCCAAACTGGAGGTACCTGAAACTGTGCGCGTGTGGGTTCTGGCATTGGGAGGATGTTAATTTTTTTCTTTTTTTCTGCAGGTCTTGAGGTGGGAAATGAAGGCGAGACTGCCCCCACCCTCATCTAATCTGCCTCCAGTTTCCACCACAACCTAGAACTTCAGAGCCCGGGAGAGACCGCAAAGAACATCTAGTCCGACTGCACTGAGGCCCCGCCGGGGAGGGAACTGGGCCCGGGCCACACAGCGCTGGGAGCCAGCAGAGCCCTGGTGGGGACCGTCCCCGCCCCGGCCTCCCGCTCCCCCCTAGGCGAGGAACGACGGACAGGCTGCCGCGCCCCACCGCTGCGGAGCTCCTTCTCAATCTGCTGCAGAGTTCTTGGACGAGTGTCCGAAGTTCCTGTTTGTTTCTTCTAAAAATAAGATGCGGATGGCTGGAGCATGGTGTGAGAGCAGCCATGGTGAGCACTCACCGAACCCGGTCATTCTCCTGCCGAAATTATTACCTTGTTTTAATGCAGGAGCTCCTGGGGCTGTCTAACTCTTTACACCTGTGATTTACAGAGCAATTTTCTACCTGACTGAAGGCGTGGTTGCCGCTCCCAACAATGTCCCCTGGAACTGCAGTTTCCCCATATGTCAGGTGAGAAAAATAAGAATAATGGCTTAATGAGGAAAATGCACTTAAGGCTGATTTCTCAATGTCTGGGAAGATTTTTGGTTGTCACAGCTGGGAAGATGGGTCGCCACGACAGTCAGTGGGTAGAGGCCATGGGGTGCTGCTTAAACACCCCATAAAGCACAGGACAGTTCCCCCAGCCCCACCCTTGCCCTCCAACAGAGAATGAGCTGAACCAAAAAGTCAGTGTTGAGGTTGAGAAGCCCTGCCTTAAAGGACAGGGCAAGTGTCCAATCAACACTGACCCTTCCTAGTCCCGGGTGCCCGGTCACATGGCCCTGAATTCTCGGTTCTGTTTCGGGCACCCTGAGCTGCTGGGTGCCTGGCGCTGCTCCTTCCGGGGTCCGGCTGCCCTGCCTTCAATGTGGCTCCCAGGCTCTTCCTCCTTCTGCCACAGGGACTCCCTCTCCCCCGCCTCTGCAAATGGGCACAGCCACACTGGAGACCTAGGGTGGGGGAATGAGCCTGTGAGGAGGGGGCTGGGGGCCCCTCTGACCTCTGGGAGGGGAAGAGGCCTGGAGATCACGTTCAACCACGTGGCATGGACCCCATCAACCATGCCTGCCTAATGAGACTCCATAAAAACCCTGGACACTCAAAGCTCCAGTGAACTTCCGTGACCGACAGTGATGTCACCATGCCAGGACCCTCCCCGACTTCGCCCTCTGCGTCTCTTCTTTTGGCTTCTTCTTTGTATCCTTTTACTGTAATAAAACTATGATCCTAAGTATAGTGTTTTGGTGAGTTCCCTGAGTTGTTCTAATAAATTAATGAAACCCAACGTGGGAGGGGGATGCAAAAGCCCCTCCACCCCCAATTTGTAGGCTGTTGGTCAGAAGTGTGGACTTGACATTGTCCCTAAAGGGCAACACTGGAGAGGCTCTCCCTGAACTTGTGGCGTCTGAACCAACTCCCGGTGGCTGAATTTAGTTATTTCAGGCTTTGGACTTGCTAGTTGAAAGTTTTGAATCATCCTACCAGTAATTCTCCCATTTGAGCATTTTTTAAAAAGGCCAATGTTTGATTTGCGTTTCTGCCACTTACTGGTTAATTTTAAAATGCCACTTGCCATAGACTCCTTTTTTTTTAAACATTTTTTTCCTTTTAAAAATTTTTCTAGAGTCTCGAGTCCCACCCACCTACCATTAGCTAAACTGTGAGCTTCTTGAGGGTGGGGCCGCTATAGTGCATTACATTTCTCCTGGGTGCTATATAGCAGTGCTGTCTGACGGAACTTCTTGGAGTGATGGGAATGTTCCAAATCAGTTGGTAGCCTCTGGCCGCATGTGGCTACTGAGCCCTTGAGACACGACTAGTGGGGCTGAGGAATTGAATTTGTACTTTTGTTTAATATTAATTTAAATAGCCCCATGTGGCTGTGGCTATGTACTGAACAGGACAGCTGTTAAGTGTCTTGCACAGGTCAATGGTGGTTCTATGCATTTTAATTTATTTTTCACTTGCTTAAATGATGAGAGAGCCCCTACTAACCACTGGAGGCTGCATTGGGGGATGCAGCTACGTTCCCTGTGACATCCCCGCGACGTGAGGCTCACACACAATGAATCGAAGTGCAGAGCTGAGAATGTGAAATGTCTCAGAGGAGGCCAAGTTATATTCTTTGCAAGTTCAATGGCGATCCCTGGTAGTCCAGGGTGAGGGTGGGGGATGGGGTCATACCAGGTGTCTCAGAGGGGCTTATTCCAATACTGAGACAAGTGAGACCTTCTGTGCTCTGCTGGGGACCCCGCTGGGATGTGGGTCCACAGCTGAGATGCAGCTGGAAGGGGAAGGGCTGGGCAGATTGGGGCTCAAGTTCTGGCTGTGCCTGTTACAGCTGTGAAAGCTGGGGCAAGCGCCTTCACTCACTGGGTCTGTTTCCTCATCTAGATGATGCTGTTAGTAATAGTACAGCCCTGCAGCCTTGTTTTAGGATGAAATGAAATGCAGTTGACCCACATTATTTTCAGATTCTGTATTTGTGAATTTGCCTACTTGCTAAAACTTACCTGTACCCCCCACAAATCAATATGGCACTTTGGGGGCCATTCATAGGCATGGAAAATTTGAGTTGTCTGATTTCACCTGTTCCCAGCTGAGGTTGAGCAGGAATGAACTTGGCCTTCTTGTTTCAGCTCTCACTGTGTAAATGGGGATCCTTCCCGTGATGCATTTAGGGCATGTTTTTTTGGCATTTTGATAGTGATTTTGTGTTCAAAATGGCTCTAAGCATAGCGCTGAAGTGCTGTCTGGTGTTCCTAAGCATTAGAAGGCTGTGATGTGCCTTATGGAGAAAATACGTGTTAGATAAGCTTAGTTCAGACATGAAATACAGGGCTGTTGGCCATGGGTTCAATGTCGAATTAACAATATTAAATAAGGAGGCTTTACGTGGAACCACATGTAAAGCAAGGTTAGGTATCGATTGGTTGATGGAAATGTGACCAGAGGCTCACAGGAACCTAACCCTGTGTTTCCCCAAGAGCATTGGCTCAGTATTTGCTAATTCAGTGTGTCTGTGGTGACTTAAGGAAATATCAAGACCCGATTGTATCTGTGCAATGCATTTTGCACACAGTAAGTAGAACAAACTCACAAACAAAATCTTAGCTGCTAATTACTGTGAGAGCTTGGCCCCCTTCTCTGGCGGTGTGTGGAGAAGCTTGGTGACCCTCAGAGACCAGCCCTCCATGGGGGTGGCCCTTCCTTCCATGCCTCCCCTAAATGTCCAAAGCTGCCTGGGCTGTGGAAAACCACAGGAAGACGCCCTGCCCTGTTCAAATGAATCATGAGGACCTGGATATTTCATGTGGGCTACTTGGAGCCTCATTTGAGGTCTGCTCCCTACCCTTGGAAACCAGTGGCAGGTCTTGCAAACAGCATGGCCTCAAACAGTCATTTCAGGTTTCTATCTGGGGTCGTGAAAGAGGAAAATGACACCTTATCTGGCCCCAAACTGCTGTGCCCTGGCAGCACCCATGCCATTCCACCAGCCAATTACATTGGCGTAGGCCCATGGAATTCCATTTAGGAGTGAACCAGAGCAAAGGGAAAGAGGGGCCCATTTGCAGAAGGTGGGGGTGTCATGTCCAATTGTGCCACTTAGGAAGCACTAATTCCATCAGGGATGACAGAGCTGCAGGTGCCCTGTGTGTAAGCAGTGGCCCAGAAGAGGTTCTGCTGCTGAAGCCCCTTCAGGACCCTCAGTGAGCTCCTCTCTTTCTGCACTGCAGCCACCTGGGCCTTTTTTCAGCCCTACTTATTCACCAGGCTCCTCGCACCACAGGGCCTTTGCACGTGCTGTCTCATCTGCCTGGACCGGTCCTTACCTGCTAAACTGCTCTCTGCCCACACCTCACCTTCTCTGGACTACTTTAAATCCCCATATTACCATATGTCCTCTGGCTACCAGGTGCCTTTCCTCTCTGGATTTGTCACAGTTGCACTTTTACATTGCTTGGAGAGATTTTGATTCATGTCTGTCTCCTCCACTAGCCTGTAAGTTCTGCCAGGGCAGAGGCTGGGCAGGATTTTAGTCGTCATTGAATCTTTGGCACCTGAATCGAGGTCTGGCTGCCTGGAATCTTCTTCCTCCACATCTTTGCAAGGCTGGCTCTTTCTTAGAACTTACGTCTCAGCTCTAAAGAATGCCCAAGGATCCCGCATTCCGAAAAATCACTCTCACGCTCATTGCTGTGTTTCCTGTCTCCCTTTGCTACCCTGTGAGCTGTACCGCTATGGCCCTATTGCCAAAGGCAGGGCCTGGCCCAGGGAGATTTCAATAGATTATTGGTGGTCAGCCTGCAGGGACGGGCTGTCCCTGTCTTGCAGTGTCTTCTAGCTTCTCTTGAATCCTGGTTCAATGCACACTGCCTGAACACTAACCTGCTCCCTGATTAGCCAGGGAGTCACGCTCGGTACCTGTCCTGGGAGGGCCACTTGGCCGGGGTGGGGCCGACAGACCAGGGCTTCCGTGTGCCTCGGGCTCTGCTAGCCAGGTGCACGCGTCTGCTCTGACCTCGGTCCACGGACTGGGAACGCCAGCCTCACCGGGGAGCTTTTAGAAACGCTGACTCAGAGGCCTGACCCCAAACCCCTGACTCAGCATCTGCCTTCTCACCTACCCCACCCCCCACCCCCGCCCCACCGGGTGGTTCATGTGCAGATTAAAGCCTGTGAAGTACAGCATACCTAGGGGTCTGTTACCGAAGGTCTGCTCTGGGGATCTGCAAATGTCACTAGCCCCAGGAGGAGAGACACAGGGATGCAGAGGGCCCTCAGGGAGGGGTCTTCTCAAATGGTCCCCTCCTGACAGAGGGTTCTTGTGGGCCAGCTCTGACCCCAACTTCTCCAGGAGGACAGAGCTCACCTGAAGTCCATTTGGAGCGACACTACCTGGTAAGGTGAGCCTCTGCTGGAAGGTGGGATTGGGAGGCAGGAAGGGAGGGCGAGCACTCACTCTGCAGGTGGTGTGTGTTTTGGGGTGGGGGTGGGGGTTGTGCAGGGGGAAGGGCCCCCGACCTGGGATTTGGAGACAGATGCACCGGGTCAAGTCCCTGCCTCCCGACATCTTCACTTGTTGGAGCTGGACAAGTCCCTCAGCCTTTCCAATCTCAGTTTCTCCATCTACGAAATGGGGTTAATAAGCTCTCCTCTCTTAGAGACCGTGGGAAGATTAAATGAGAAAACCTAGAAAAAGGCCGCCTCATCATAAAGGGCTGTACAGCAGTATTTATTGTTAAAGTGTTAAAATTCACCCTTGGGAAGACGTTTCGGGCGGGGACGTCATCTCTGTTTGTGGACACCTCGTTTCCTTTGCGGCCACAAATCCCACGCATGTCAGGGCGCAGGAAGCCTGCCCCCTCCTCCCCGCCGCCAGCCATTGCTGCTAATGCGAGGCTCGGAGCTCGCTGTCTCCCACCAGGCTTCTGTCCCTGCCACTCCACGCCTGGGTGCGGCCAGACCTCACAAAGCAGAGTGGAAGTGACGCGCGGGGAACGAATGGGCTTTTGATGGGAAAGTCGATCTCAGCCCCAAGCCTGGGCCTTCTCCCCAGGGGGCAGGGGAGAGGGTTCTGGGTGCCCTGGGGGAATACTGAAGTCACACCTGGACAGATCTCCCTGTCCTGCCAGGACCCAACATGTGCAGTGGCCCCAAGATTTTGGGCCACTGTTCTGAGGTCCCTCTCCTTGGTTCAGGTTTTCATGGGGCTTCTCCTTGCCTCCTGCAACCTGACTTCTGATGCTGACAGATGACACACTTCTGGGAGAAAGGCCCTGGCCAGCCATGGGCTAAGGGGCCTTTTAGGGGTGCCTTCTGTTGGCCATGGCCCAGGACTCCTGGGAGGAATATGAGGTGTCTCTCCTACATGGATTGTCCACAGCCCCTGGCAACTGCCCCCACCCCCCCCCCCTTCCAGGAACCAGCACCTGCAGGCCCAGATGAGAATCCCTTTCTGGGGAGCACAACCTCACTGTCCCCCAGGCCGCACCAGGAGGACCAAGACCGTGGCTCAGGCTGTCTGGACAGGACATGGCAGGTGGGTGTCCTGTAGGTAACTTTCCTACTGGCCCTTACCAATCAGCCATAGGAATCTTTCGAAGCAGAGCTGACATTTAGGGTTTTTGCAGCAGATAAAGCTTACCTGATTTGACTCTATATGGAGGTTGTTAATTTATCAGCTAACCCATCCTTATGTTGAAAACCCGCTCCACTCACTCGTCAGGCTGTCAGGGAAAGGGGGCGTCAGGTATGAAAGGGAGAGCTCTGATGGCATAATCTGGACCAAAAGATGCGTTCAAGGCCCCTGGCCTAACCCTACAAATGTTCTGGGCAATGCCATCTCTGCCTGTGACCCCTGAATTGTCCACTGGCCCATTTTGCCCCCCAAAGGGAATGAGTCTGGGCACCATGCAAGCTTCGTTTCTGACAACTGGGGTGAAAGTTGGTTTCACGTGGTCGGACCTGCACTCAGGCAGCCCTCGGCCATTCCTGCTTTTCCTACAGATGAAACCACCCACCTGGGCACCTTGCCTTTTCTGCCTCCCCATCCTGGGAGCAGATTCTGGGGTCTCGGGTCACCCAGCCTAGATGCAAGCTAGGGAGTGATCTGTGGCATCAGGTAAGAGGGAGGTTTTGCCTCTTCTTCTCTGCAACCTCAGGGCATGGAATTGGACAGGTGCCATGGCAAGTCCAAGGGCACGTCCACCTGCCACCAACTAGGCATTTGGTTTCAGGTAGTTAAGAAGGGCTGTGCTTGTGTTAAGGTCAGAGGGAAAACCACCGTCTTCAGCAAGTTCGTCCATCAGGCCTTCGTTTTTGCGTTCCCTGTGAAGGGAAACAATTTGTTGGGTTGCAGAGCATGCAGCTTGGAGGTTCTCTGAGGCTCACCCCTGCTGCAAATCTTGGAAATTCAAACCTCTCATCCACTCCTAGTACTGACGGCTTCCACAGAAGCAGAGCGTCTTGACTCAGACCAATGATTCGCTATGATGACCGATATGTAATGGAATTCCAGCGTGTTTCGTTCTTCCCTAATCAGCACTCAGCAAATCATCTATCTGGTCAATGAACTCAGGCTTGAAAACTTGAGTCAAGTTGGGTTGCCAGAGGGTACATGTGGGACGTCTCATTTTTTTTGTCGAGACCTACTGGGGGCACCCAGAGAGTCAGGACATTAAACATTCCATGTTCTCTTTGCACTTCACTCCAAGCAAAACAGAGCTGGAGAGAACTAGCTCAGCTTACAAATTCTGCACTTTTAAGTGGGAAATTAGACACACCCCTCCTGGCCCCATAACTTCCTGCTGCCTCCTGAAAGGTTACAAAGTGAGTTACAGATTAGCAAGTGTTAATCTTCACAGAGCTCCTGGGAGGGAGGCAGGCAGGGAGCCAGAAATAATGTAGGTGAAGACGCTGAGGCACAGAGAGGTGAAGCCACTGGGAAAAAGCCACACAGCTAAAGAGTGGCACAGTCAAGGAAAGAACGAGGTGGGGGTGAGGTTCTCTCCACCAACATCTTAATGATTTTGCTCTGTGGGCTTCGCATCTCTGGGCACTGGCATGCACATCTGCTTTTTAGGGGACAGAGATAGGCACGTGTTTGTTGGGCTAACAATGACACACTTTTCCCTGCCCCAAACCTCAAATCCTTTGCCACACTCAGTGTGGATGTCACTGCCTGAACTCTGTCATCCCTGATCCTTGAGGGCTGTACCAATTTCCTTCATCCTGATGACAGGATATCTGCATTTTCTGGGGCTGTTGATGCTAAACCCCACCCCAGCAAAGGATCACCCACCTGCCCCTCACCCAGTGTAGTACCTCCTGGGTGGAAGGGACAAGCAGCTCTCTAACATATCCACCCCCATGGGAATGTCCTGTTCTAGTTTTGCATCCTTCCATGAGCGATTTGGTGACCTACGTCAGAATCCAAGTTCTCGGTCATGGGGGCCCAAGATGCCCAGGGCTGAGACCGCCCTTCCCCCTGCCCCCTCCCCCCCATCTAACAGCTCAGCAAGAGGCCATATTTCCTGCCACTGGCTGGCTGGAGGGATTTGCTTGTTGACTGGTCAGCCTCAGGTTTTGCTTGCTCCTAGCACTGTCAGCACTAGACTCTGGGGTATCTGGGGGAAAATGTGTTTTGGAAAACCATGGGCCTCTTTCCATCTTGGCAGTGCAGTTCAAGACTCAGAGGGTCACATGGACGTCTCACCTCTTGATAGCTGCTCTGAGGGTGATTCTGCAAGTCCTAGACCAAGGAGAGGCTGGACCCCACGACAGGTCCTCTGATCCAGTCTCCTTCCCTTGATCAGGAAAGTTCAAGGCCCACCCAAGACAGGCAGGCCGGTGTCTTCTCTTTTCCTGGTGCTCCCCATCTGGAACTGCAGCTGTCTGTTGGGATTTTGCCCAGGAGTGGAGATGCATCCTCAGCCTGGAGGAAAGCCAAGCCGCCTGAGGTCACTCTGCACGTGGAGACGGCAGCTGCCCATCTTCCTCCTGGGTCTCTTGCATGGGGGCTGAGATGGCTTACACGTTGGTGACCTCCAGGCCGTTGTAGCCTTCCAGATGGCACTGCTCTGGCCTGCACTGGATGTCATCATCTCCGCAGTCTTCATTTTGAAGAGAGCCATAGTCATCGTGGAAATCGGGGTCTTTGCTGCTGAAGCCCCTCCCTATCTTCCCCAGGGGCAGCTGAGAAGAGAGGGGTAAGACTGATGAATAGGGAAAGAGACAAGGATCAAATGGCTTCAGATCCAGCCAATGGGGGGGGGGTCTTCAATTCTACAGGATCTAGCTGTGTGACCTCAGGTAACTCACTTGGCCTCTCTGTGTTCCTTCCATTAGTAGGAATACTCCATTGTTCAGGGATAAGATTTTGTAAGTTAACACTGGGAGAGAGCTTTGTGTTCCTGACTGGAAGGAACCGAGGGCAGGGACAAATGCAGATTCTCCCCAAAAGTCTCCCCAGCCTCCCTGGCAGGAGAAGAGGTGAGAACATCTGAGTATGGGCATGAGAGCTGACTGCGTTCTGAAGTCATTCTAGCTCTGTCGGGTGTAGCAGATGGAGGGTGGGTTCTGGAGATACCCAAGCCAGGGTTCGGATCCCTGCTCTGCCACTTCCTAGCTGTGTGACTTTGGGAAAGTCACTTCCCTTCTCTGAGGCTCAGTTTTCTCAGCTATAGAGTAGGAATAGTAACTCTTCTCTGCCAGAGTTGTAGAGAGTAGAAATTGTACCTGTTAAGTGTAGAAAAAGCACTTAACAAAGTACCTGGCACACAGTAGACATTTGATGAAGAATAGATTTCATTATTGTACACAGGAGGGCCTCAATAAATATTTAGCTCCCATTTTGAACATATCTCTATTATAATAGTCATAACAATGCTTTGAAATGTTTTATTAACTTGAATGCCTTTCTTTCTAGACCAGTTTTTCTCAACATTTTAAATTATACCTCCCCTCCCTGCCCGGGAATCTTTTTGGACATTTTTTTTCCCTAAGTGCATCCTCATCATGAAATTTTAATACCACAGACAGACTGTGTATCTGTTTATGAACCATATGTATATGTATGCTTTATATGTTAAAAGAGTAAGATTTTATGCCTTGCCCCCAAGAACAGACTTTCACCCCCACTGAGAGTGTTTTTGACTGAGAGAGCTTTAAGGTCAAAGGTGGTATTTAACTTCTGCTTATCCCCTGGGCTTAGGATAGAGCCTGAAGCCCTGTTAGTGCCCAGACAATACTTGCTGAATGAATGGAAGACTGTCTCTTCCAGTTCTGCAATCTGTGTCTACACATTCCCATTCAGGAATCTGTGTCACAGAACTCCAGACTCCATGCTTTGCTAGAATCACCAGAGGTTCATCTCTTGCTACCAGTCAGCTTGCAGGAATTCTACATGTATGTCGTGGTTCTCAGAGTTTGGGTGCATTGGAACCCTCTGGGTGGACTGGCTGCATGCAGGTTCTATCTCGCCCCAGAGACTTTCTGCTTCCCGGGGACAAGGTGGGCCCTGGCACCTGCCCGCTAAGCACCACCCAGGCGATCCCGAGGCAGGCAGGTGAGAAGGGACTTTGAGACACATTATCCGAAGCCTGTGGGAGTGTTTGTCACTGTGCCTGAAACACCAGTCGGGCGCTTGAAGGTAGCTGCTGGAGCATCTCCCAGCTACACCTGTGGCCCTGCCTGTCATCCCGCCCCCACAGGCTGAGCCACAGAGGTGCTACTGGGAGAGGGCAAGCCGGGCTCCAGGTGTGCAGAGCTCACAGGTAATGCACCAACAACTTACCCGGCCAGCCTTGTACTTGATGCCACTGCAGTTCTCCTCCTTCCCCGCCCGGGTGACGCTGGAGGCCCTCCCGGGGGGCGTTCCAAAACGCTCAGCCTCCCGGATGCCTGCAGAGCTGGGGAGGCACCCATTTTGAGTCAGCAGGGGAGCCAGGCTGCTACTGCCGCCCAGAGATGGGCACACACACACACTCTCTCTCTCTCTCCTCCCTTGCCCCCATCCCCACTGGTGACAACTGCTGAGACTTGCTGAGCACCTCCTATAAGCTATCAGGATACTGAGCACTTAGTACTTGTAATGCTCACAAATCCCTAATGGCAGAATCAAGATCTGAACCCAAGTCTCAGACTCCAAAGTCTACGCTCCTAGTATACAATACTGCAAATCTCAAGAGGAAAGGGAACACCTGATAGAAGAATCCCCGAACTTTAGCTACTTGCGTGTGATTAAGTAGAAGCCCCAGAAAATTCCTAAACCACTCTGTGCTGGAAACCCATGTCACTGGACCTGGCTTATTGCCTGATGTTGTCACCATCACTCCCTTCTTTGTGTAGAAGTGCTGGAGACTTCTGTTAGAACAGGAGTTGGCAGAAGATGGCCATCAGGCCAAATCCGGATGGTTGGCTCATTTTGAAAATAAAGTTTTATTGGTGCCCAGCCATGCCCATTTGCTTGTGTGTTGTCTGTGCTGCTTTCTTGCTGCAGTGGCTGAGTTGAGTACTTGCGATACAGACCTTATGGCTGACAAATCCTAAAATATTTGCCGTCTGGTCTTTTACAGAAAAAGTTTGCCAGCCCCTGTGTTAGCATACCAGTGTAGGCTCCACATGGACTAGGAAGTCGGGGCAAGAAACCTGAACCTGAGCCAGAACTCTCGAACTCAAGTCCTCCCAGCGCCCCTCTTTCTCTTTTGGATTTTGGGCAAACCATGGTCTCCCTCGGCCTCCAGTTTCTCTGCCTTTGACTACAGGATTGTCCCCAGCTATGGCAGAGAACTGCTGGCACGTCTTTGAACTCTCACCACCCCCCAGCTACTTCTGTCCAGCAGCTCTTGGGGTGTTTAGGGAGGCGGGCTTGGTGGAAATCCTGGCCCTCCTGCACGCTGCTTCTGCAGGCTTGGGCCAGTCTTGACATTTCTCCACAGCTTGGTTTCTATTTCTGCAAAATGGGGATCACAATAGAGCCAACCTCATGAAGTTAATATGAGGGTTAATGAAAAGGGCTTTGGAGCTTAGTAGGTGTGTTGGTTTGAAAGGATTTACGTATCCTAGAAAAGCCATGTTTTAATCTTAATCAATCTTGTGAGAGCAATGGTTCCTTCTAATCCCTTTTCAGCACTATGGGTTGGAAATTTGATTAGGTTATCTCCATGGGGATGCAACGCAATCAATTTTGGGTATTAAACTCGATTAGATGGAGACATATCTCTACCCATTCAACGTGGGTCTTGATTAGTTTACTGGAATCTTATAAAAGAGGAGATATTTTGGAGAGAGCCCCTTTTGAGAATGAGGAGAGAGCTGCAGAACGACGACAGAATGATGAGAGAACCACAGAGTCCACCAGCCAGAAACCTTTGGAGATGAAGAATGCCACCGGGGAGCTTCATGAAGCAAGAGGCCTGGCGAGGAAGCTAGGAGATGCTGCCCTCTTCGCCATGCGTCTTTCCAGCGGAGACAGAAAGCCTGAAGCTCAGCAACCTTCCTGAACCAACGTAATTATCCCTGGATGCCTTAATTTGGACATTTTTATAGACTTGCTTTAATTGGGACATCTTCTCAATCTTAGAACTGTGAACTAGCCACTTAATAAATTCCCCTTTTTAAAAGCCATTCCACTTCTGGTGTGTTGCATTCTGGTGGCTAGCAAACTAGAACAGTAGGCCTTCAATAAATGGTTATAATAATCATCAAAATTAACGTTTAAAATATCGAAAAAGACTTGGCTCCACCTGACGGGCTGTCAAGTGTTGGTTTGGCAAAAGCCGTGAGCCACGGCTCAGCCACGACAGAGGTGGATTCACTAAGGGAAAGGGATTTTCTGACAGCTTTTAAGCTGCTCCATAGGAGCTCTGTTTATGGGGTAAATTTTGCTAAGGCTGTTCAAAGGAGCGGGGACTGGTGACCCAAGAGACAGCCCCGGCAGACTGGATGGCAAATCTCTTGTTCAGCTAAGTCCTCCAACCCTTCGTGCCGAGGGGCTTCCACCTAACAGGGAGACTTGAGCTCTGCAGGGGGTCAGGAGAGAAGGTCTGTCTCAGTGGCCACACTTGTCTTCCACCTGCACTGGAAATCCCCTGGGTCTAGTGGGGAAGCAACTCCAACTGCAAAGCCATGGAACTCAGAGAGGATTCAGCCAGTTCTGCTTGCTCTTATGTAGGAGCGCATTGGTCCACCTGACTCCAGGGACACCTGTGGCCAAATGAGGAGAGCCCCAGGGCCCCTTCCCTAATTTTCATAGAGAGAAGGCTGGAAAGGGGGTGTGTCTCATCCAAGGATACACAGGACACATATATGGTGGCAATGGGACTTGAACTCGGGTCTCTGGGACCAAGATTGAGATCAGGCTCTGCCCATCCAGGAGGTCAGTGGGGGGGGCAGTGGCTGGGAGGGTGGGTCCGGCATCCGTGGCCTGACCTGACCTCCTAGCAGGAGTCAGGAGTTATGTCCCCGGGCCATGTGTTCTGACCACTGGGGATCACAGCAGCGCCTCTCTCATAGGCGGCTGTGAGGGTCAAATGAGGGGACACAGATAAAGTGCTCAAAAGTGGCTGACATTTCATGAGTAATTGTCATCATCGTATCTCAATGTGTTGGACACACGCTTTGGGGGTCACACAGCTGAACTGAGTCCATGCTCAACCACTCACTAGCTCTGAGTCTTTGTATGAGTTGGTCACCTTGCTGTGCCTCAGTTTCCCCATCCATACAAGGGAGCCCAGTCCGGTCTTAAGAAGCTGTCCTCCAAACAGTACGTGGCTGCCCTTGGGGTGTGGACAGAGGGGCAGAGACAGCCCTTGCCACCATTAGGCCAAAACATCTTTACCTCTTGATTTTTCCATAGAGGCTGAAACTCTACTATCAGTTACTGTTTTGGACTAAGATAGTGAAGGAAACTTCAAAAGCTTCCGTGAATAAGCCAAGCACAAGACAGCGGTCATGGAGGCTCGGATTGGTTTGTTAAATGTTTCTAGTCACTTAGTTGGACTTTAAGTTGGACCAGAACACGGGAAGGGTAATTTTTGAAGCGAACGGGGTAGGTTGGTGGGATTTCCTGAGCCATCGTAGGGCAGCTCGGGCATTAGAGAGCCATTGCGGGGCAGCCAGATGGATTTACGAGGCCTGCGCTGGGCGAGATGTTTGGCTGCAGATGGACTAGGTGAGGAAGGAAAGAATATTCACCGGCCACCTTGCACAGCCCAGGCGTGGTTCTAGGACATCCCTGAAGCCTGGGAAGGAGGAGCAAGTATTCCCCTCTCAAGCTGAGGGAATACGAGGCTTGGGAAGTTTCGTGCCTCAGGTCACACAGGTGATGGCGGCAGAGGCCCGGCTGTGCCCACTCGTGGCACAGGACCACGACCTCAGGACCAAGGCCACCCAGGGCCAGGTCTACGCAGCTCGCCTTTCAGGGTTCTTGGCGGAGGGATGCTGAGCTCTATTAAATCATCCCCTTCTAGTCGGTGCCTGAAAATCTCGTGTGCCTGTGATGAGCCGAATTGCGTCTCCCCAAAAAGACATGTTCCAGTCCTAACCCCCGGGCCTTCAGAGTGCAGCCTTATTGGGAAATAGGGCCCTTAACTATGGGAATTAGTCAAGATGAAGCTGTCCTGGCATAGGATGGCCCCTAATCCACTATGACCAGGCTCCTTGCAAGGAGAGCGAAAGAGAAGGCTGGTGAAGGCAGAGGCAGAGACTGGAGCGATGCAGACAAAAGCAAGGAACGCCAGGAGCTGGGAAGGGGCAGGGAAGGATTCTCCCCGAGAGCCCTGGGAGGGAGCGCGGGCTGCTGGCAGCTTTTCCCCTCGCAGCCATGGGGGAATGAATGTTCATTGCTTGAAGCCACCCAGTTTGTGGAGATTTGTTATGGCGGCCCTAGAAAACGAAGTCGGTGCCTTTCCACTCCCACCCAGGTGAGCTGCTAAGTGGCGCAAGAGCGTCTCCGGGACAAGGGCTGCTGAGGCCTGATGGCCAAGGAGCTGCGACCGGTGATGGGGTTGTTCTATTGTGTGTGTTTGAGGGTCAAGTCTACTTGAGTTGTATTGGAAATGCTTTTCTCCACTGAAGGCTAATGAGAAAGTTGGAGCAAAGTGACAGAAAGGGGACAGCGGTGTAACCAAGGCATTCAAAAGGAAATGATTGGCTTTACGGAGATGCTCCACTGAAATAAAAAAGGGACCAGGAACTATCAGTAATCATGGGGTGGCTATGTGCTAGGGACGCCGCATCCATCTTTCCCTACTGAATGTTCATGAGAGAGCTGGGAAGATGGTAAGAACCATTATTCCCATAACACAGATGAGAAAACTGAGGCTCAGAAAGGTGAACCTACTTGCTCATGTTCAATACAGCTAGAAAGTGGCAGGGCCAAGGATTTGAACCCACAGCTTAACCGTCACCTTGTGGAGGAGGAATGGGAGGCTGCAGCAGAGGTTCAGAATAATAATCATTGATATTGATTTTATTGGGTGTCTTACAATGCATTGGCCCCTTTGCCAGTTGTTTTATTGCATTATTTCCTTTCATCTTCCTATCAACCCTTTGGGGCACGTACTAAATATTACCTGCTTTTTGTAGATGAGGAAAGTATGGTTCAGAGAAGTTAAGTAACTTGTTCAAGGTCACACAGCCAGGAACTGGTGCCTGGGCTCTAGGGTGTCACAAGGAATTCTGGGATGGGGCACACATCTTTGCTTGGATGTCTACCAAACCAGTTCTTGCCTGGTTGAAAGGTCAAAGCTTTTCTTAGGTAAACAAAGCCCTTCAGAGGCCCATTTAGAAAGGGAAACAGAGGCAGCCAGAGTTGAGAGGCCCTGGGCTGTTTCCTCCAAACCCTGAGCCACCTAAGGCCTTCTCCCCATCTCTGAAAGCCACATGATGGTCAGGGCTGTACAATCCTCAAGCACCCGACACATAGTAGGTGCTCAATGAATGCTGAGCCGGCCAGGATGGGAGAAGGAGCGCTGCTCTGGCCCAGACCCCATGAGGGAGATACCAGTTCCGGAAAGAGCTTCCGACGAGAAGTCCTGAGACCTGGGTTCTGTCCTGTCCCTGTTCCCTGTATGAGTCTGTGCTAGTCCACGGCCTTCTCAGAGCCTCAGTTTCCTTGTGTGTCAAAGAGGGTGTGGGACTGGTTAGGAAATCCCAAAGTCCTCCTTCTGGGAGGAAATCTGAGTGGGGAGGCCGTGAGCGCCGGGCAGTGCGGCTCTGACCAGGGGTAAGGACCCTGCTTGCTCAGAAAAGGCTGCCCGGATACCCCCTGCAGAGGGACGCAGCCTCACCAGGGGCCTCGAGGGCCTGGCACGTGTGGGGTGGGGAGCAAGGGCCAGTGAAGCTGTGCTGAGGACGTGGTAGGTGGTCAGTGGGTGGGGCTGAGAAAGCTCTGGAAGCTGATGAAACACCAAGGAAATGGGGCTGGGCTGTGGACCCACACACCGGAGACCCTGTCGGCCCAGGGGGCCAGAACCGGGTCCTATTCCCCGCGAGGCCAGCTCACCCCACGCAGGTCCCTGTGTGCACAGCTCTCCCATGCACCCCTAAGGGTGGGAGGGTGAAGGACAGCTCAATCAGCAAAGCTGTCCCTCATTTGTGGGGCACTGTGGGGGGCTCAGGGAGAAGGTTCCGTTCCCACCCGTTCCCGCTATGCTACATTTAGAAAGGAGAAAGAGAGAGGGTGGGGGTGGTCTTGGCCTCCCTCCTTCCCTGAACATTTGCATCCTGGGATGGAGGCTCCTCAGTCCCCTGGGAGAGGCTCAGGGAGATGAGACTGGGGCTCAACCCCATTGGTCCCTTGTTTGGGCCACGCTCCCTGCCCATTAGGGAAGCAGCATAAGGTACTGGCTTGAATTCCAACCTGCCATTTATCGGGTTATAACCCCAGGTAAGCCATGCAATCTTGCTGTGCCTCAGTTTCCTTATCTGCAAAATGGAGCTCAGAGTTCCTGCTCAAAGGGGTGACTGTGAGGTGTGGGGTCCTGAACCCCTGGGGGGCTCAGCAAATGGTTATCTGTGGTTTGATGGCCCCACTGTACGGAAGAAAGAGAGACTTCGCCTCCTCTGCCCTCACAGATGGACGGCCCCGAAATGCCCTGTTTGGTGCTCTTTTGCCCCCTGTTCTTTGCAACTAAACAGGGCACTTTGGGGCCTTCTGACGTGAGGGCAGAGGAGGTGAAGTTGTGAAGTGTCTGATGCGCAGAGGCAGGCGATGCGGTGCCCGAGGCGTAAACTCTGGGGATGGTCACGTGTTTTCGTGAAGACTTTTCTCTAGCTGTTTTGATGCCCCGGCACATGCCTCTCCCTGAATCCTTCTGGTCCACCATTTCCCTGGGACCGTCAGTGCACAGTTTCATGACTGACAGAATTCGGTGCTGGACCAGGGCTCATGCAGGGACGCAGTGCATGCTAAAGGGCTGAGATGAGAGGTGTGCGTGTGTGTGTTGTCATGGCAATGAAGGAGGCTGGAGAAGATGATGTCATCCTGGGACCTTGAGCATCGTGGTGAGTGTGTCTCCTGGGTGTTCCCTGACTCCCCAGCCACGGGGCACCCACGTGGTGACTAGCCTCTCTCCAGGTGCCCTCAGCTGCCTGCCTCCCCTCCCTCCTTTCAAGGGAGCACAGGGCCTCAGGGGTCTTATTCACCGGGGCATGGGGCGTGGGACAAATTAGCCCCCACAAGGCCACTAAGCGTGGTGGAAGGTCATTGGATGAGGGGTCCTTGCCGGCAGTCTCCCCCTCCCCCCACTGACTTCTGTCTTAATCTGAGCAAATCATAGCCCCATTCTGAGCCTCATTTTCTTATCTATAAAATGGGAGTGATGAGCCCTTCTTATTCAGCTCCCCTCAAAGGGGCAATCACATGAAATGAGAGATGTGACAGCACTTTGGCATTGATAAATTACAGCATGAAAATGAAGGCTTGCTCCTAGCCCCACCGTTGTGGTTCACCCAGCCTGGGACTCATCTGGGATGGGGGTCCTGGGTCCACCCCTGCTATGTATCTCAATGTTATCTCTCCACCCAATCAGAAGCATTCTGGAAGGACCCACCCAAGGGGCTTGCACGACCCACCCCTCCCCTGTTTCTGGTTTCCCCGCTCCTGAAAGCTGAAGGCAGCGACAGGAAAGAGAGGGAGTAAGAGGGGAGTGGACCAGAGGACTTCGCTGCTGCGACCACTGCAGAGATATCCTGGGGTGAAGTCTGAAGACCTTTGTTAATGTAGCCCAGCAGTCCTTCCCCAGCCTACCCTACATGCCTGGGGACTACCACCTCCCCTGGGGACAGTGGCACTGTCAGGGATGGCCTCTAAAGTCCCTTAGAAACCCTTGGGGGTCTGTCCCCCACAGCCGGCTGAAGTCTGATCCCTTGGCCCATGGGTCTCAGCCAAAGGCCTGCAAGTTCCAAAATCCCTCACGACCCATGAGCCACAATGTCCACGTGGTCGAAGGCAGCACTGAAGAAAGAGTTGATACTATGGGGCTGGAGCCAGTGCTGCCTCTCAGTTCCCTGATTGACCAGCGTCAGTGTCTTCATATGTACAACAAGGAGCATAGACCAAATCCATCTCCCTCTCTCCTTATCCTGCTATCAGGTGGTCCACTGCTTTCATATAATTCTCAAAGGAGTCCCTGACATTCCCCTCTCAAATCTAAGACCCTCCTTATTTGTCCCCTGACTGCAACCTCCCCCAAAGCTCACCCACTGGTCCCAGAGAGCCCTTAACAGACCTGGTTCTTCATGGGTGGTCAAGGGTTTAATCAGATTCACTAATGCCTGCTAATGTTTAGCTAGTGCTGCCCCTTCTTGGCCCAGAATATTTTAAGCCTGTTATAAATCACATGGCTCTAAAGGAGAGGAGGTAAAAAAAAAAATTATTTCCTTTGCACCTGTTGATTCATGGCGCACAGAACAGGGTTTCTGTCAAACCTTGGTTTCACTAAGAACCACCTAAAAATGCTAAAAATGAAGATTCCTGGGCTCTGCCACAGATGCTTAGTCTATGGGGACAGGATATCTGTATTTGACAAGAGCCCCAGTAATTTTGCTTCAGGGGTCTGTGAATTTCTTTTTGAAAACTGCTTGGATATTGGCCTGAAAACGGGGACGTCAGTTCACGACACTCGGACCGTACCACAGATGCACAATTTTCTCCCAAGCACTTAGATGTTCCCTAAGGCCCCATGCGGCATGATGGTTCAGTGCTCCGAATTAAATCTGAGCTCTGTTGACAACACTGGCAAAATTTTAGCCAAATTAACCAAGTTAAAAAGAGCAAAGACTCAAGTGACTAAAACCAGAAATGAAAGTGGAGCCTATAACCACCTACCTTACAGAAGAAAGACTGTAAGGGAATACTATGGACCTGTATGTCAACAAACTAGCTAACCTTGATGAAATGGATACATTTCTAGAAAGATACAAAGTGCCAAAATTGACTCAAGAAGAAATGGAAAATCTGAATAGACATATAATGAATAAAGAGATTGAATTAGTGTTCAAAAAACTACCCACAAAGAAAGTTCAGGATCAGATGGCTTCACCGGTAAATTATACCAAATGCTTAAATGAGAATTACACCAATCCTTCACAGACCCTTCCATTAAGTAGAAGACAGAACACTTCCTAACTCATTCTATGAAGTCAGTATTACTGTTAGCAAAACCAAAGACATCACAAGAAAGGAAAACTACAGACCAATATCCCCTATGAATATAGACACAAATATCCTCAACAGAATACTAGGAAACCTAATACAGCAACATATAAAAAGGATCAAAGACCACGACCAAGTGAGATTTATCCTCGGAATGCAAGGTTGGTTCAACACGCAAAAATCAAGCGATATAAAACCTAATGTTAATACAATAAAGAACAAATCTGGGTTCTCTCTCTTACTAGCTATGTGAACTTGTGCAAGTACCTTGGCCTCTTTGAACAAGCTTCTCCATTGATACAGGAGAGATTGTAATACTTACCTCTTGGCATTGTCAGGAGGATGACACCAGATAATGCACATAACAAGTGCTTAACAAATGGTCATCCAACCATGAATGCAATTATTTTAAGAAGAGAGTCCACAGGGAGGAGACCTATTTATCCATTTGAGTGTTCATCAGATGAGGAGACTAGGGCAGGTGGGCTGATGTGGTCTGCACACCTGGACCATTAGCACCATCCCTCCCTCCAAACATTTGTTTCCACAGTTATCCCTGCCTGCAATGGCCACTGCAAGCTTTTACACCAATACAAATCTTCCCTGTTTCAAACACACCCCCCCCACACACACACCACTTGTAGCTTTACCTCATACACACTGTTCATTCTCTCTTCTCCAAATGCCCAGAAGTTTTCAGATTCAACCAAACACTTTATTCAAGACCTAACTGCTCCACCACCTCTTTCTAGTCTTATGACCTTCAGGCTAAAGAACTTCACTTGTCTGGGCCTCAGTTTCCTGATCTGTAAAAGGGGTTCACTTTGTTGAAGGAACAAACAGGCTATAGTAATCCATGGAGCCAGGATGAGAAGCCAGGACAGTCTGCTTCCAAAGTTGTATGCTTTACCCAGCTCCCCAGCTCCTCAGGCCAATACTCACTTGGCTGGGAGGAAGATGGCGCTCATCTCTTCTGCCAGGTGTCTGCGAAGTATGTGTTTCCCACTGGGGATGCCCAAGGCAGTGGCCATGGCCTCGGCATTGAATGTGGGTTCTAGTACCAACACGGCACCATGGACACCACTGTTGGTCAGGTTGTCTGCATATTCCTGTGGACGAAGGTGTGAGTCCTGTTAGTTGAGACAGCTGCCCAGTGAGCCTGGGAGGACCACCCAGTGAGTCTGGGAGAACTACCCAGGGGGTCCAAGAGGACCACCCAGAGATCCTGAGATGGCCACCCAGAAAGCCCAAGAGGACCACCCAGTGAGCCCGGGAGGATCACCCAGTGAGCCCAGGAGGACCACCCAGTGAGCCCGGGAGGATCACCCAGTGAGCCCAGGAGGACCACCCAGTGAGCCTGAGAGGACCACCCAGTGAGCCTGAGAGGATCACCCAGTAGCCTGGGAGGACTACCCAGTGAACCCAGGAGGACCACCCAGTGAGCCCAAGAGGACCACCCAGAGAGCCCGAGATGGCCGCCCAGAGAGCCCGATATGGCCGCCCAGTGAACCTGGGAGAACTACCAGGTCTAACCTGTTGTTATACCCCCAACAGCAAGGGCTTGACCCTACTGGGGGCTAAGTTAATCTAAACCTAAGGAGGAATCCCCCACCCCCTTTTAGGGCCATGAGGGCAGAGGCCAAGACTATTTAGTCACTGGCAGATCTCAAGTCTCTAGCAGGCAGCCTGTAGATATCTGTTGAATAGAAAGATGGACCTGACCTCAGCCCCACACTTGCTTATGAGAGAAGATGGCTCAGTGCCACCACCCCACTCTGGGAGCAGCCTTATTACTCTGAGTCCCACTATTGGGGGGTGAGTTGTCCCACCCCAAGTGACAGGAGGCAGATTAATCTTCCCAGGCCTGGGCCATGATGCTCTGGTCCACACAAAGGAAGCTGCAGATTTGCATACACATTTGCATGCGCTCTGCACCCCTCCGTGCTTCACCCCTCCCTCCTCCCCCTCACCTTCAGGTCAATGTCCCGCACCCACTTGAGCACCCGCTGGTTGGTCCAGACCACGGGGTCAGTGTTCTGCATCTCGCAGCGGGCCCGGCGCTCCTGGAGGGCCTTGGGGGGAGACAGGGGGTCAGTAGGGGGTAACAAGGGAGCACAGTGAGATCACACATAGATTTTGAGGGTCACTGGTGTAGGTAGGGACCTTAGGGTGCCAGCGCTGGGGGAGTCCCAGCTGGCCTTCCATGTCTGTCCCAGCAACATCATTCTGTGGCTCAGTCTTGCATTCCGGGAAATGGGGAGAAGCCACAGCTCCCCAGGGTGGAGAAGCCTAGAGGCAGATGCCTGTGTCCGGGAGTACAGGAGCCCCTATGTCCATGGCACCCCCTGCCCAGAGCTGGCCTGACTCGGAGGAGGTGTTCAATGACTATGTGTTGAAGAGACCCATGAGGGCCATTGCCCTGAGGATCTGCCCAGCCTGTGAGGGCAGGGAGTGCCACTGGTATGAAATCTCACTATAGTGCCCTGCAGAGAGGGTCACCTGCAGCCCTTACCCCAACCTCCTTGGGGGGCTGGCTCCTGGGCCAGGGTGGGCAGACCCGTCGCCCAGGGACCCCTGCCCTGTTCCTCTGGGAGCTGGGCCGGGTACATCAAGAGATACAGGACACCAGTGCGTGTTAAAGTAGCTGAGATGAGACAGGCCAGGAACCTTGCCTTCTTGCCCTGAGCAGCAGCCACCACGGCCATGCCCGTTCCACAGGGTGCTGCTGAGATCATCTCTCACTGCCTCTTTTGCCAGCCTGGGGCTCCCAGAGGCCAGGGATGGTGGCCCAGTCATCTCCTTCTACCCAGGCCCTAAGGTGGGAGGACCTAGTAGGAGCTCAATAAATGTTTCAAAAGGGGGTGAAGGGCAGGACACCCCATCTTTGGTCCCTCTCTTGCTGGCCCTGAATTGCTGTGTTCTGTTCATTGCCCTTGGAAAAATAAACCATGAGCCCTGCAAGGCCCAGTCCCTCTGGGCACCTTCAGCAGGGAATCACTGGGGACACGTGCTGGGGCACCAAAGTGGTGCCCTGTGCTCTCTGGCTTGGCATCATCGGACACTCGGAGTCCAAACTCCTTGACATGCTCCATGGGCCCCTGCCTGTCTTTTCAGCATCACCTTTCACTACCTCCCACCTCGAATCCGGCACCCCAACCACATGGTGCTCTCAGCTCCTCTGCTCATCTCTCCATGCAGTTTCTTCTGCTGGGTTACTTTTCCGCTCCATCATGCCTCAGTTTAGCTGCCACCAGTCCTCTGAACTGGCCTAGGTGCCTCTTGTCTGGGTTTTCATAGAGCCCTGAGGCTCCCCCATTGGGGTACTGCTGCGCCAGCTTCTTTTTGGTTCTCCTGGAGAAGCTGTGAGTGCTCAGCGGATGAGTAGGGGGGCATATGCATCTTCTCCCCCACGTACAGGGCCTGGCTCATGCCCATAAGCAGGTTTGGGGAGGATGGCAGGAGAGAGGATGGATGGATGGGTGGGTGGATGGATGGATGG